>JAKSZT010054478.1:17821186-17905161 GCA_026826555.1 Tolypeutes matacus | reverse complement strand
ATGGATGGGTGGATGGATAGATAGGTGGTTGGATGGATGGGTGGATGGATGGATGGGATTGATGAATAGGTGGATGGATGGATGGGTGTATGGATGGATGGATGAGTGAACCCTTGTTTGGGCTTGGAGGGGAGAACCCCTTGTCTTCACTTGAAAGTCTCCCATGAATGAACAAAGGAATAGGACACCAAGTCTATGGGTGGCACAAGAGAGATTCATCCTAAAATACAAAAGGAACATTCAGAATGGACCTGAAAACAGATGCTGATGTATAAATGAGTACCAAAAAATACAAAAATAAAAAAATAAATTAAGGACCTGTAGGGACAAAATCCCCCAGCCACTAAAGAAGAGTTCTGGAAGCAGCTTTGCTTGGTGAAGGGATGAGGCGTGTGACTCTAGGGAGACCAGGAGGTTTGTGTCTGCAGAGAGGTAAGAAAACAAGTGGAAACCTCTTTCAGAATTCACCTGGCACGATGCTGCTAAACCTTGTAAGGCAAGGATGATTTGCAGTCTGAGGTTGGCCCTGGTGGCCCATATTTTGGAAGAAGGATCCTGGCTGGGGAGGGCTCCCTCCCTGGGAGATGCTGCAAATACTTTTCTCCTTGATCCCCTGGCCAGCCCCTCCCATCCAACCTGCCCCCACGTCGTATGCTAAGGGTGTGGTTGAACATCCAGGGCCATTTCTCAAAGAAGCAGAGGGTCTGTGCTGCTGGAGGGGACTTAGATTGCCCCAGCCTGAGCCTGGTCTACGCTGGTCAGTCCCACCTGGAGTGGACTGTGGATCTTTTCTTTCCTGCTTACCTAGTACCTGGCTCTCTGTTGCTTTGTAACAAACCAAAAAGTAGTGGCATTAAATAGCTGTTTTGTTGTGCTTATAATTTTGTGGGTCAGGAATTGAGGCAGGGCACAGAGAGGATGGCTCTCAGCTGTGGTGACTCCAACAGCTGGCAATGGTTGGGATGGCTCAGCTGAGACCACTTTTGGCTGTCCGCTGTGTTCCTCAGTTCTTGTCCATGTTGCATCAGTTGGGTCCGCAGGGTGGCTTCTTCTCTCCCATGCTGGGCCCTTGGCTGGGCTGCCTGGAACATCTGGAGCCAGCGAGTCACCTCTTTTTCCACACAGCCTTCCACGTGGCTAGCTGGGGCTTCCTCGCATCATGGCAGTCTCAGAGTGACTGGGCTTATTACATGGCAGCTGGCTTCTTCCAGGCAGGTGTTCCAAGACAGGTGGGCAGTGCTGGTGGCTTGCTTGACTAACATAATGATGTTTTGGGCATAAAAAGCCTTGCAGCTTCTTCCTGGGGTTTGTTCCCTGGAGGAGAATCGGACATTGCCTTTCAATAGGAGGAGTGGCAAAATTTTTTCTTTAAAAAAATTCAATTTTATTGATACATATTAATAAAGCATACAATCCATCCAATGTATATAATCAGTGGTATTTGGTATAATCATTAGTTGTGCACTCATCAATTCAATCATTATTAGAAAATTTTAATTATTCCAATAATAATAATGATAAGATACAAAACAACAACAACAACAACAACAAAGAAAAACTCATCACCTATCAATCTCTGTTTCCCTGCTGCACATAGCTGCTATTCTGTTTCTCTCTCTAGTTTATTTGCTTTTATATTTTGTATAGATGGAGTCAAGCAATGTGTAGTATCTTGGGTCTAGTTTTTTTTTCTTAGTTTATTTCCTTTTTTTTTTGGTAACCCTTACTGGAAGATTATTAATACACTAATATATATTATTGTCCATAAATTGCTTTGGTTGTATTTTTGCCTGATATTATAATCTTGTAACATTAACGTACATTTGTTCATTTTCAAAGAAAAATGGTCTTTATATGCAATATTATCCAAACTCATATTTCACACAAGGTTTTGCTCTGCTCAGCAGTCCCATGTTACAGCTTTTAGCTTTCCTTCTAGCAATATACATGACCTTAGACTTTCCCTTTCAACCACTGTCTCACCCATATAAAAGCTCTGCTAGTTACAAACACCATGATGTGCTTTCACCATTTCTATTCATTTCCAAAGTCTTCCAAACAGCCTTTTTACCAATTCTGCACAGATTAAACTTCAACTTTCCTTTCTCTAACCTCCTTCTATTTTCTGGTGACCCATATTCTACTTATTAAATCTATAAATTTACACAATATGTTTAGTCCCTAAAAGCACAATTGTCCAGTATTTGTCCTTTTCTGTCTGGCTTGCTTCACTCAACATAATGTCCTGCAGGTTCATCCATGCTGTCATATGCTTTATGACTTCATTTCTTCTTACAGCTGCATAATAGTCCATCGTGTGAATACACCACAGTTTGTTTATCCATTCATCTGTTCATGGACACCTGGGTTGTTTCCAGCTTTTGGCAATGGTGACTAATGCCACTATGAACATCGGTGTGCAGATGTCTGTTCGTGTCACTGCTCTCAGTTCTTCTGGGCATATACCCAGTAGTGGCATTGCAGGATCACGTGGCAAGTCTATATTCAACTTCCTTAGGAAACACCAGACAGTCCTCCACAGTGGCTGTGCCCTTCTGCATTCCCAACAGTGAATTGTGTTCCCTTTAAATCTGCCACACCAAGCATCTACATTGTTCATCTACCTTGGTTTAAAAAAGATGGAGTTCTTGTGAATCCAATGGACTTTGAAATTCTGCCTCCCACTTGCCAACCCACTGAAATGGTATGCCTCTCAAAATTGGATGTCGCCAATTCCTCTAAGCCTATGGGAATAAATGGGTCACAGGAATGTTTACAACCAAACGGTACTAGTGTAATCACTTAGTGCAGCCTATCTCCCCTTCCAGTGCCCCTCACATGCCCTCAGTGGATAGCCCTGGTCTCTGCTCACCACTTCTGGCCACCATCTTGGTTCCTCTCTTGATGTTGTGCCAGGACCATGGATGTTCACCTGCCTTCTTTGGAAGCATGGGAAATCTGCACAGCCCTCTGTGTTCTGCTGCCTTTCAGGGCCCCAGAGTAGGGCTGCCTGGGCTTTCAGGGCTGCAGGTATAGGAGGACCATTTACTCGGTTCCAAGGCAGGTATATGCCCCCAGGCGGGGAGCCCGGTCTGGAGCCTTCAAGCTCTGCCCTCTTTATCTCAGGGGAGCAGCTCTCCCTCCCAGGGCTCTTGGTTCCTCCTCACCATTCCTTTTCACCTCCGCCAGTTTCCCAGACGCACATATGGCTGCCCACAGCCAGGCTCGATATGGCCCAAGTTCTCTTCCCAGGAGAGAGCCCTCTGGTTACAAGGGTGCTGTGAACTGATGCAGGGAGATTTCTGCATTACAGCTGAGCCATCTGGGATCCCCACTACCTACCTTTCAAAATGTACCTCAAACCCCACCTCCTCTGCCAAGCTCCCCCAATCCGTCACTGTCACCGAGGCCTCCTCTCTTGGCCCCCAGTGTGGCTCTCGAGGTCTGCTAAGTCCTCGAGTGATTTGTGCAGGTGTCTGTACCCCCACTGAGTGGTGAAGGCCTAGAGATCAGGAACTGGGTCTCTTAGCTCATGGTACAATGCCCGGCCAACAAGACCTGAGAAGGTGAACCCAGGGCAGAGGGGAGGCAGCTTGCAATTCAAAATAGGAGTGAAAGCATTATAAATTAGAACGGTGGTGAGCGTGCACGTTGTGAAGCTTGTCAAACAGCCAAGCTGCAGCTCCCCTGTCTGATGCAGCTGTGTAGTCTGGTGCTCCTAGGGACCGTCTCTTAAGACCTCACATGCACGTACACCTGCAACCACGCAGCATGAGCCCCACGGTGCCACAGATGTAAGCCTGGGAAATCCTCTTGCCCAGGTCCAAGAGTTTGCTGTTGGGAATATTGAAGGCAGAGAGAGGGGCTGTCATTACATTAGGTCCCCCAGGAATAGGTCCATAACTAGAACCCATACTTCCCGAGTCCTGGGCAGTGCTGTCTGTTACACCAGGCTGCCTGGCCTCAGATCCTCTGAAGGAAGAAGTGGGGTGCATATATAAATAAGTAGAAGGGTGAAGCCAACAAAAAAACCGTATGCGCGGTGGACTAACTCATGGATGCTTCAGTCAGCCCTTCTGTCTCTTACTCAGTCCTACCTTTTCTCTGCGCTCTCCCCTTCGGCAACCTCTGGTTCATTCAATATTCACTGCTCCAAAGCTCCCTCATTTGAGATTATCTTCCTGACCTAAGTTTCCCAAGAAGAATCCATGGGGTGAAAATGCATCCAGAGGGACCAGTTGGGCACCATATTGACGTCATTCATTCATTCAACAAATGTTTATTGAGTATCTGTTGTATGCCAGGTCCTGTGCTATTATCCCTGGGCAGGACAGACTGAGTTGCTCAAACTTGAAATGCTGAAGGTCTAAGGGACACAGGCTTTTTTTTTCCTGAGGTGCCGGGGCTGGGGATTGAACCCAGGACCTTGTATGTGGGAAGCTGACGCTCAACCACTGAGCCACATTGGCTCACCAACGCAGGCTTTTAAACAAGCAACAAGAGTTCCAGGTGATAAGGAAAAGGGGGGTGTTTCTAACCCTATCAGAGAAGCTCCCTGGAAGAAGGGATGCCTACCATGAAAAGCAAAGGAGGAGAGAGGCAGAAGGATCAGTAAGTGTGAAGCCAGGAGAAGGGAGAGAACGTGGTCCTGAGGGAGTCTGGATGACTGGAGGGGGAAGTGGAGGGAAGTGTGGCTGGCGATGAAGCTGGAGACAAGCAGGGCCTGGTTGTGCAATGATGAGCCACAGAAGACTCCTGGGGTGCAGTTGGGTGGACCTTGGAAGCCATGGCTGATCCTGCTCCAGCTATGTTGTTGAGGCAGGTGGGAGTGCTTTCTGCCCGAATATTCTCAGCCAGTAGACCTCACTTGTGGCCGAGGCAACCCTTCTATGGTGAGTCAGTTCTAGGTACCAGGAGTTTCCAGTCATCACACTAAAGCCTGTTCCCTACAATGCCATCCCCTGAGGGTCCTGGGACCTCTCATTCATCTACCTGGCAGCAATTCAAGTATCTGAAGGCCATCCACCATCCCCCATAAGTCTTCCCTCTGCTTCCTTGAAGGCAGCCAGAGCATTGTCAGTGCAGAGTGGCTTTCCTGACCCTCTCCTACTGTCCTCCCTGTCCTTTCTCCCCTCCCCCTACCACCAGTTCAGGGCAAACTCTAGTTTCTTAGTACAGTGGATTCTCATTATTCATGGACTATATTTGTGAATTCACCTACTCACTAAAATTTATTTGTAATCCCAAGTCAATACTTGTGGTGCTTTCACAATCATTTGTGATTATGTGCAGAACAGTGGAAACTTTAGTCTCCTGATGTGCACCTCCCCAGCTGAGGTCAGACAAGGCGACGCTGGCCTTCATGTTTCAGCTCTCATTCTGAAAACAAGTGTCCTTTTTGTGACATATTAATGCCACACTTTTCTTATTTTTGTGGGTTTTTTGTTGGTGATTTGCTGTTTAAAATGGTCCTGAAGTGTAGTGCTGAAGTGCTGTCTAGTGCTCTTAAGCTCAGAGGCTGTGATGTGCCTTAAGGAGAAAATACGTGGATTAGATAAGTGTGAGTTATGGTGCTGCTGGCCGGGCATGCAATGTCAGTGAACCAATACTAGGTGTTAATTAACGTGTCTTCAAACAGAAACACACACAAAACAAGGTTATGCATTGATTGGCTGATGAAAGCATTGTGACCAGAGGCTGGCGGGAACCTAACCCTGTTTTTCCCCCAGGAGCAGTGGGTTGGTGTTCACTGAGTCACTGTTTTGGTGACTTTATAGCACATGACTACCATAAATAATGCAAATTGACCAAATCTCCTTTGAAGTAAGGCACCCAGGGCAGAAGCTGGCAGGCGGTGTACTCCCGGGGTGCAGGAGGAGAGTCCAGCTCCCAGAGTGGGAACCCCCTGTCACTGGCTGCCCTCCCGAGGGCTTCCTTGCCCAGGTGCCAACCCTCAGCCTCCGATTACAGTTCCGTGGTGAGAGGTTTGTTCTTCTCCCATTGCTTCCCCCAGCATTGCGGAGCCTGGGGAATCGATTTAATTTCTCAGGATCTTCCTCTCCTTGATCTCACTCAGCCATGCCCTGATTAGGATGAGTATGTCTCCTTATTGCAATTCATAACAACGAGTGCCCATGCAGCCCCTGGCTGAGAAGCAGCCCACGGAGACCCTTTCCCAGGACTGGAGGGGGATCTGGGGCCGTGGGCATGTCCCACCACTCCCGGCAGCCCTGGGGGACTCATTTACAGGCAATCAGCCCAGACCCCTCTGCATCTTCTAGAGCAGTTCTGTCCCTTGGGGGCACTTGCCAGGAGCACCCTTGTGAGTTCCTGCAGCTTCCAGAGCTCAGCCTCCTGGCTCCCCATCTTTAGCCGCCCTGCAGGCACGGCCATGAGGAGGGAAGGGCAGACCCCGGCCTGCTCTTCCTCTCCAGGACTCTCACCCTCGCAGCCTCTTCTGCCTGGCCTCAGCCTGGGTCTTGCTGACGGGGAGCTGGAGGTGACTGGGGGCTCAGACTGCGGGCGGCGGCGGGGGGGGGAACTAGCGCTGGACATCTTTCCAGCACCCGCCGGGGTGAGCTCCAAGACCAGAGCCTGTTTGGAAATGTTTGGCTGGGTGAGGACACAAGGGGAAGAGGAGGAGCTTTCCACTGTGGTACTCAGTTTTCACCACAGCTGGCTGAACTCAGCATGGAAGATTCTGGAACGGGCTCTCTAATCCCAGGAGCAGCCACCCACTCATGGTGCTTCTCCTCCTACCCCTAGTGCATCCTCGAGACGGCAGAGCTGACTTTCTAGCAAACATGCAGGCGCTTGCGAGTGTACACGCTGCTTGCTGACCTTTAAGTGACCTTAAGGAAACAACCCCCTGTAAGGCAGCCCGGGCACCCCCTCCAGGAGAGCCCAGCCGACACCTGGCAGGGAGTCTTGTGCTCCGAGGGGACACCTGCCCGATTTCCAGTGGCGAGATGCCCTGCCCTCTCCCCTCTGGCAGGGAGGCTCTGACTTCGGGGGTTCCGTGGCGAGGCGCCTCTCGGGGGTTTGGCTGCCGAGGTGCAGGGCCTGCCTCTTTCCCCGCTTGCCGCGAGCCCAGGGCAGCCTGTCACCCCGTCAGGACACAGGCCAACACTTGGAAGACTGTTCAAGGAGGCACTCCGGGGAGGAGGTGGCTGCAATGGGCCCGGGCCCCAGAATGGAGGGCGATTAATCTGGGTGGGACACACACACACGTGCACACACACATGCACACACACATGTGCACACACACGCACCTGGAGGAGAGAGGGAGAGGACCTGGGAAGAGCCAGGGGAAGGTAGAGCTGCACCCCCGAGAAAGCCCAGGCTGGCCCTGCCCTCCTGGCCAAGCCCATTTCAGGGGTGTTCGTCATGTGAGACCCCAGCAGATGCATGGCCCTGGGCCTGGCCCCCAGGCCGGCAAAGGCGAGCTATGTGGGTTCCCCCCGCCAAATCCATAACTGATGTGTCCACCAAACATCAGCCTCTCACTAACTTCAAGAGGGAAGCTTCCCGACTTCTTATCAGGCAGCCTAATCTTGATACCTAAATTAACGTCGACTGTCAGGAAAAGAAAATGATGGGCTGACTTTGTGGACATAGCTGCAACTGTTCTAAGCCAGGCAGCAGATCAGTTTCAGCACTATGTGAAAGGGTTAGTACACCACGACCAAGCTGGGTTTATTCCAGGAATGGAGAGAGTTGGATAATAATCCAAGTTCTAGCAGGATAACTCAATTGCATTAACAGAATAAAGGAGAAAACTCATATGATCTTCTTGATAGAGTCTGATAGGACATTTGTAATCTATATCATCTATATTCATAGTGATATCTATACCACCCAAGTTCATTTTACTATATTTAGTGTCCAGAATATATAAAGAGCATCTACAAACCAATATGAACAAGACAGATGCCCAAAAGGAAAATGAGTGAGACATCTGAACAGGTATTTCACAAAAGAGGATATCTAGTAGCCCATAAACCTATAAAGAAGTGCTCAGTTGATTGTTCACCATGGATACACAGATTAAAACACAACGAAATACCATTAATGCTCTCAACAGAGTGGCTTAAATGCAAGACAGATGTACCAAGAGTTGGTGAAGGGGTGGTAGACTGGAACTCTTGCACACGGGTAGTGGGAGTGTAAATCAGTACAGCCACCTTCGAAAACTGGCATGATCTACTAAAGTCAAGTGTGTATCTACCTTACCACCCAGCAATCCCATTTCTAGGTATTTGCCCCAAAGAAATGCGTACACATGATCACCAAATGGCTGTTCATGGCAGCGCTATTCATACCAGCCTGCACCTGAGAACAGCTCCAATGTCCGCCCACTAAGGACTGGCTAAATAAATCGTGTTTGATTCCTAAGACTGATTACCCTACAGAAAGGAGAATGAGGGGACTCCTGTACCACCACCAACGTGGCTGGCCTCTCACGGACAGTGTTGGGAGGGAAAAGCCAGACAGACCGTGTCCTTCCATTTTTATGGCGTTGAAAAGCAGGCAGGACGAATCTCTAGAGTTAGAGGTTGGGATGGTGGTTGTCTTGGTGGGGGCTGGCCGTGGGAAGAGCCATGGCAGTATTTTGGGGGTCGGGGGGCTGGCATTGCTCTCTCCCTGATCTGGGTGTTGCTTGCTGGATGTGTTCACTTTGTGAAATTTCATGGGTTTCGGCACATAGCATTGTATTTTCTTTTTCTTTATGCATTGTGGTAGTTTGATATTGTTTATGAATTTCAAAAATAGATATCGGATTATGTTTGTAAACTGGTCTGTACCCGGGCATGATTAAATTCTGACTAGGGCTTTGACTGGGCTATTTCAGTAGGATGTTGAGTTCCCGCCCCCTTGGTGGGCAGGGACTCACAGAGAAAACTACACCGCAGAGAAGAGAGTTGGAATTTTGAGCTGGAGCCTGGGAAGTGAGCGCACAGAGGAACAGAGCAGCTGAGCCCAGAGAGAATCGAGCCCCAGGGGGAGAGACAGGGCCAGTCACCTGATCGTCTACAGCTGGCCTTGTGGAGAGAGCAGGGCAGCAGAGCCTGGAGAGAAACACGCCCGAGGAAGAGAGGAACCCAGGAAGCCTGAACTCTTGGCAGCTGTCGGCAGCCGTCTTGCTCCAACATGTGGCAATAGACTTTGGTGAGGGAAGTAACTTATGCTTTATGGCCTGGTAACTGGAAGCTTCTACCCCAATAAATACCCTTTACAAAAGCCAACAGAATTCTGGTATTTTGCATCAACACCCCTTTGGCTGCGTATTATACTTCCATAAACATTTCATTTTTAAAAAGCTGATGTGCTTGTGTGACTGAGAAACTGAATTTTTAATCTAGTTTAATTTAATTTTAGTGGTCATGATTAATGGTAATAATAATGACAATAAAAGTTGCTGTGCCCACCAGAAACCTTCACAGAGACCCTCAGGAAGGGGCCGGGCTTGCGTGTAGGCAGTGGGAAGCCCACCCTAAAGGAGGACGGAGGCTACACTGTCTCCAGAAGTGGCCACAGACATGGAACGTCAGAGCTCAAAGGGACCTCGGAGGGCTCCATGATCCAGAGCCCTCCTGGCCAGAGGAGGAGACGGAGCCCGGTGGGGAAGTGGCTTGTCCAAGGTCACTCCAGCGAGGCTGTCAAGGCCAGACCAGAACCCGGGCGGCCTCGAGACTCCCCGCCCAGTGCTCCTCCCGTGGTGCCCACTGCCTGGGGCAGCAGCTGTTTTCTTCCCTCTCCAGGTGGCTTTGGAGCCTCCATCGCTCCTGGCCAAGGGGTCCTGGGCCAGCTGGGGCCAGCTGCTTGCCCCCTACATGCTATCCTTTACCAGTCGAGAGGATGAAACGAGTCAGGGCCGCCTCCATGAGCACGGGGCAGGCACCGGCAGCAGAGCTGGACCCCACCGAGGGTCTGGGCTGGGTTCCCACGGGGCCAGCTCCAGCTCAGAGGAGAAGCCCTGGATCCCCGAGGAGGAGTGTGGGTGGGAAGGGGAGGGAGTGGGAACAAAGGGTGGGTGCCCTGCCTCCCCTGCGACCGGGCAGGGAGGGACGCCCCCAGCAGAGACAGAGTCCTGGGTTCATCCCAGAGATCCCGTGCAGGTAGGGCCCAGGAATCTGCGTTTCCCACGAATGCCCCAGGTGGCTCTCAGGCAGGTGGGCTTCATGACTAGCCCAGAGCCTAGAGAGGCCCTGGAAGTGTCTTGGCCCTGCCCTGACAGTTCCGTCTTGGGGTTCCTGGGGTCACCAGAGGAGAAAGAGTGCTGGGTTTGAATTTGGCTCTGCTGCTTCCTGGCTGCGTTCCTTGGCAGGCACAGCCCTCCACCTTCAGTGTCCTCACCTGCAGGGGGGCCAACTGCCAAGGCTGCCCGGGAGTTGGGATGGCGTCTATCAGCTTGTTGAGACGGAGCAGGGCTAGCGGCTGCTGGGGCTCTACCAGGCCGCTGTGAGCTGGGTGGGGGTAGGAGGGCCTTGGAGGTGGGGCTGTCCACCTGCCCTGTACCACGCTGGCGGAGCCGGCTGGCCCGTGCTGGGAGACCGTGCCCGCAGGCCGTATTGCCACACACACTCCAGGAGCTCCTTCTTCTGCCCCTTCCTTTGCTCTCTGGGTGTCCTGCCATCCTGTCTTACCTGGTCACCCTGAGATGTTCTCAGGCCCATACCCAACCCGTGAGAAGAGCCCACCCTGGCCTCCTCCCAGCCCTGCGTGCTCACCATCTCCAGGAGGGTTTTCAGGGCATGGCCCCAGGCTGGGTGGGGCCTGAACCGAGAGAGGGGTGTGGGCAGAAGCTGCTGGACCCCCGCCCAAAGGCAGCACCTGGGGTGCAGGGCCCTGGCCTCACACAAGCGCCCCAGGGCAGCTATGTCTTCAGGTTCAAGCCGCTGTTTACCCCACCTATGAGGCTTAGCCCCCACCTGCCAGGCTTCCCCCCGACCTGCAGGGTTCCCCCCTGTGATGGTTAGGCTAATGTGTCAACTCGGCCAGGTAATTGTGTCCAGGTGTTAGGTCCAGCAAGCACTGGGCTAATTGTAATACAAGAGCATTTATGGACTCCGATCACCAGTGACTTTACTGCCTGGATGGCTGATTACATCTGCATCAATCAGGGAGATTACATTATCAATGGGTGACGCTTTTATCCAATCAGTTGAATGCCTTAAAAGGGGAAGTGATTTCAACATTCAGAGAGAATTTCCCAGCTTGTCATTGGACAGCCAACTTCTCCCAGAAACTCATCAAGGACCTCTCATCGGACTTTCATCGGAGCCCCTGGTTTGCAGCCTGTGGAACCTGGACTTGTACATCCCACGTTCTCATGAGAAACTCATAAAATCTCATATTATTGACAGATATCGCCTGTTGATTCTGCTTCCCGAGAGAACCCTAACACCCCCACACACACACACACCAGGCTTCCCCTGTGTACAGGGGCCTGCAGGGTCCGTGCTCGATGCCCCAGGGGGCTTCGTGGGAAGGAGGGGCAGCTGGCCCCAGGTGGCTGGGAGAGAGCAGGTGATGCATTCCGTACAACAGCCGCACGGGTAGGTAACTGGGGGCATGACAGAGCTGTCTCTAGAGGCAGTTTCTGCGGCAAAATTGGGGAAGAAGGGAGGAGACTGGGATGCATGAGGAGGAGGGGCAATTCCAAGAGCTGGAATTGGACAGAGTCAGGAGGGTGCAAATCCTGTGTCAGCCCACTGAGCGGGGGACTGGGGAGTGGGTTGCATGGAGGGAGTGGGGTACCAGCCCTGGAAAGCCACTGTGGGGTTCCACGGAAGAAAGTGTGGCCGAGCTGCAATGCAGTGTCCTCCTTCCCTGCCGGTGCACCAGGGTGCCCACAGGCTGGGCTGTGTCTGCTCATCTTTGACCACCACCTGTCTGTGCACAGGACCTGCTCCCCTCCTCCTTTTCTGCAAGGTCATCGGGCGGCTGAGGCCTTCCTCGTTGCTCTGGATGGAGACGGGGCTGCTGGATTCTCCAGCCGAGGGGTCGGAATTGCGGCCGCGCCCCGGCCCACCTCAGCCCAGGAGACCCAGGGGCCTGGGCTGCTTCCTGCACCCCGACTCCAGCAGTCCCTGGGGAGCAGGCCTGCAGGCAGCTTGTGGATTCTCTCCCCAGCCCTGCTTCTCAGTTAGATAATGATGAACAGGAAAGAAGGAAGCCCCACTGGAAGCCAGCCCCCGCTGTCCTCGGCTTGAGGCCTGGGAGTGGAGAGCAATTCGATTCTCTGACGCCTGCTTCTGGGGCTGGTGACGCTCTTATCCTCTGGCAGCCTCCCCTTCACACGGCACAAGGCAGGGACCTGGAATGGGTCCCCAGCTCCCAATGGGAGTGGCCCCCAGCCAGCTCTTTTCTATCTGTGGTGGGTGAAGTTTAGGGGAACAAAGAGCAGGGAGCAGGGCTTCCCTGCAGGGGCTTTGGAGCCTGATGAGAAGAAGGAGTGGGGAACTGGAAGCAAAGCCTGGGAGGTGTCCCTCGAGGTGCAAGGGAGTGACTTGTGGAGGTGACAGGGCTTGGTCCCGTCTTCCCCGGGCGCGGCTGGCTGAGTTTTACTCAGTAAGGTCATGAAAGCAGTTTGCAGCCATTTGGAAAAAAGATGACAAATGCCCCAAACAGCATTTGCTGGGTTTGGTAAACGAAAGAAGGCCCAGGATGATGCACACGGGGGTGGTGGGCAGGGAAATCTGTCTGGTGGTTGGTGAACAAACGTCAGGTGAGCAAGTGGAGGGAGGTTCTGGAAAATCTGGCTAAAGGGGAAGGAAGAGATGGAAGAAGCCAGCCAGCTCCAGAGGGGCCGCAGGGCTGGGCCGTGGATCCGAGGTTCAAGGACCAGCTCCGATGTCTGTCACCTGTGTGGCCCCAGGCAGAGGTTTGAGCCCCTTGAAGGCTCAGCTCCCTCACTTGTAAAATGGGGAACCTGAGAATGTTCCCACTGTGGAAGGGCGACCAGCTGTCCCGGTTTGCCCAGGACAAACCAAGCTTCAGCAGAGCAAGCCCTGGGTCCCCAGAAACCCCTGTGCTGAGATGGCCCCGGGAGCGGTCCAGAGTCTTTGCTCAACAAACACCAACGATTATTAATTTTAATCCTTTTTAATATGAGCTCATGGCAGAGAAGTCTGAAATGTAAAAAGCCAAGGGCAGAAATGAAAAGTCACTTGTAGCCTACTGCATGGAACAGTTTTGAACATTTGAAGTGTGGAGAGGAACAAGCCATTGATCACAGGTGCTATTTACTTAGTGAGGTTTAGCAAGTGCTTCTGAGGTACTAGGCACAGAAAGGAAGGAGTCAGAGACCCAGGACAAAGAGGAGGCCGCTGATGGCGAGAGGCGAGAGGTGAGAGGTGAGAGGCTCCCTTTTAGGGGTGGCAGCTGAACAGATGGCGCTGGGATACAGGGGACGGATGGCTCTCCAAGGAGGGAAAGCTGCCTGGTGGGCCCTGCTTCTGCTCGTGGCACCTCCTTTTCCAGAGGCCACACTGCAATGCCTCCTGGATTCCTTTGGGCTTCTGCCTCTCCTCTCTGGGTTTGGCAAGCGAGCTCACCAGACGAGCCCTTGAGAACACCTTCGGCTCAATCATCCATGTGACACTGGGACACCCCATGGCCAGAGCCCCTTTGGAGAAGGTCCAGGGTGAACGGACTTGACTGCAAGGAGCCTGGAGGCCCAGGAGAACTGCCAGACCCAGCAGTCGGTGCTGGGCAGCCCCGAGGCCCCCAGGGACTGGGAAGCACTCTGGGTCATTCCTGGGGCGTAGAGGCCATGCTCCAGATCGCTGAGCAGGCACACAGCTGCCCTGAGTCAAAGCAAGCCACGGTGGTCCACAGCCCCCTCTTAACAGCCCACTGAGACCCTCTGCTCATCTGTTTCCGGCTCAGGATACCGCATCTGGTTTGCCTGGCCAGGGATCAAGGTGACTCATAGAAGATGGAGAACTAGCCTTGGGTTGCAAACTCCCAGGATGCAAGGTCCAGGCCCATGTGGAGTTCTGGGCCCACGTCCAATCCTGTGCAGAGATAAAGAGGAGAGAGACCCTGGAAGTCGAGGCTTTTGGTATCGACTCTGTCACCTACCAGCTGTGTGGCCTTGAGCAAGCCTCATTTTGTCTCTGTTTCAGTCTCTTCTTTCTTTTATTTTATTTTATTTTATTTTTATTTTTTTATTTTTTTATTTTACTGGGAGGTCCCGGGGATCGAACCCGGGTCCCTCCATATGGGAGATGGACGCCGAACTTCTCGAGCCACATCCGTTTCCCTGTTTCAGTCTCTTCTGAGAGCGATCAGGTTGAGCTCCAGCCTCTTCAAGTGCCAGCTTTCTGATGGCTCTCAGGATGTCTGAAGGGCTCTGTCCCCCCAAAGCCAGCGAGCTGCTGAGACCCCAGCTGGGCTGCTCTGTGTTCTCGCTCTTCTCCCAACACAGCTTTACTGATTACCTTTTGTGTGCTTGGAAATTTCTAGCAACCCTGCTCCCGGAGGATATAGCAGTGGACCAAGCAAACCAAGCACCTGCCCTCCTGAAGCTCACCTTCTGCCAGATTAGACTTTTTCTGGGTCCTTCCCGCCTGTGGGGTCTTGACCAATGAGGAAAAGTCACGGGGAGACGGATTTGGGTTTGATTCTAGAAAAAACTTTCTAACCACTCAAGTGATGAAGAATGGAAGGGGCTGCCTTGTGAGGCAGTGACAACCGGTCTTGGGAGGAGCTCAGATGGAGAGGGATGAAAGAGACGATTGCAGTGGACAGACTTCAGGGTGCCCCCACGACCCTACCTCCTGGTGTTCAAACCCTGGTGGGATCCCCTCCCCTTGAGTGCAGGCAGGGCATGTGGTTTGCCTCTAAGCAACAGGATACAGCAACGGCTGTCACTTGCGTGATTCCATTACATAAGGTGCTGAAGTGTGTCCTGCTGGAGACTCTCGTGGGCGTTGACGGAGCAAGTGGCCATGTTGGGAAGGCCAGGGTCCTCAAAGCAAGAAACCGAAGGTGACCTTCGGCCAGTGCGCAGCTAGGAATCGAGGGAGGGCTCTGGCCAACAGCTGCCAACAGCCGACTGCTGCTGACACCACGTGCACGTGGAGGCAGGCCCTTCCCCGGCCGAACCTCTGATAAGACTGCAGCCGAGCCCTTGATGACGGCTTTTGACGAGACCCAGAGCAGAGAGCCGGGCGGTGCCAGGCCCAGACTCCTGACTCACAGAAACAGTGAGATAACAAACAGGTGTTATTTTCAGCTGCTGATGTTTGCGGCGATATTGTTACGCAGTAGAGCTAAGATGATGTAAAGGAGATTTGTGCATTAACTGGAGAATCTGACGGCCCGAAACATGTCTTCCAAACCTGGAGAGGCCATGGCTGCGTCATGCTTAGTTCAGCTGCTTGCCTGAAACAGGGCTCGCTGAATATTTGTGAAGTGATATGTTGCATCGGCACTGAGTATGCATCAGGGAACATGAGGTCTGGCCTAGAAAGAGAAAGTATGGCAAGGCCTGGGGAGCCCTGGGAAGCCAGAGTCTGGCTTCTGCGCCGGCTTTGGCGGCTTCCTCCGGGTGTGACCTTGGGCTGCCTGGGCTTCGTGGACCCCGTCTATGAAATATCGGCCCTACCCACTCATGGATTTGTGCAGGTCGAATGAGATAATGCGACAGCTTATTAAGAGGCCCCACAGAGGTAAGGAATTATTTTTATGAAATGTCACAGGCATTCCTGCTGGGTGACTCATGGGGCTTGAAGACTCCGAGTTTCCCTTCCAAATAAGGTTCAGATGGGTTTTTCTGTTTGAGTCCGGTCTGGGAGCCGGTCTAAAGGCCTTGCTAACCGTACCTGTCCTTCTTTCTCTCTCATTCGAGAATCTCGTCCTGAAAAGTCACAATCACAATGACTGAGTCTTTGCTGATGTTTAATCAGTGGCACGTCTTCAGCATCGGGCAGGGAAGGGAAGTGTGTATCCATGAATGCAAACAGCTGCGGTGGGCTCACGTCTGTGTAAAAAGACAGGAAAAGAGGGGAGAGCAGTACCCAGGAGAGCTAATTTTCTCACCTGGATTTCTGAGATTAATACCTGCTCACATTTATTCATCAGCCTTTGTAGCAAATCATAGTTACTATCAAAACTGCAATTTCACTTTTGGTGGCAAATTTGCTTTAAAAGCCGCTAGTGTGAAGCGGATGTGGCTCAAGTGATTGGGCTCCCATCTACCATGTGGGAGGTCCAGGGTTCAATTACCAGGGACTCCTGGTCAAAGGCCAGCTGGCCTGCGTGGCGAGCTGGCCCGAGAGGAGAGCTGGCCCGTGCGGAGAGCTGGCACAGCAAGGTGATGCAACAAAAAGAGACTCAGAAGAGAGACAATGACAGACGCAGCAGATCGGGGAGCTGGGGTGGCGCAAGAGATGCAGCCTCTCTTCCCTCTGGAGGGTCCCGGGATCGGTTCCTGGTGCTGCCTAAAGAGAGGACAAGCAGACACAGAAGAACAGGTGGAGAGCAGACAGCGAGTGCAAAACAACCCGGAGTAGGGGTGGGGGTGAGGGTGCGGAAATAAATAAATAAATAAAATCTTGGGGAAAAAAAAAAGCCGCTAGCTCTCTTTTCTGAGAAAAGAGCTGCTCCTGGCTTTTTGGGGTGACAGGCAGAACCAGAAGACCTCCAGGGTGGGATGAGGGGTGGGGGCTGCCCAGAAGTGGGAGCGAGAGGCACCCACGCGCCTCGTTGGTCCATTGGCAAAGGTGTCCTCGACGCAGGGTGGGCGATTAGAGGCAGAGTCCAGGCTCGAGGGGAGAGGGTGTCGTCACCAAGTGGAGGAGTCTGCCGTGGATGCGAGATGGGGTGCCACACAGGTGCGGCTGCCAATCCACTCCCACCCTCTCCTTTCACAGTGCAGGGGTTAAGACACGGGCTCTGGGACGGGGCTGCCGGGGTTTGCCCGCCTGCGCCACTGCTAGCCCCACGACCTTCAGCGAATGATGTCGCTTCTCTGTGCCTCCATTTCCTGCCTGATGTGACATGTGACATGTAGGGGCTCAGTATAGGTTAGCTGTGATGTCTGCTGTTTTCACTAAATTTTTTTAACACGTTGTGGGCCTTTCATTGATTTATTTTTAATATGTAGAGTGACTATTATTACTTTATTAGGCTGTTATATAGTATGTAAAGGCCAGATAGTGTTGGAAGGCTTGGAGACAGCAATGATGAACTCAACAGTCCTTGTACCTGTGGAGCCGACACTCCAGGGGAGGAGAGAGGTAGCAAATAAGCAGACAAATACCTATAGCTCATCAGGGGCCAACAAGGGATACACAGAAAACGTGAGCAGGGGAGAGGCTAGAGGATGGTGCGGGTCGCACCTTCAGACCAGGGGGTGGCAAATTATGGCCTGTGGGCCAAATCTGGCTCACGGTAGTCTGTCTTTATAAATAAAGTTTTATTGTAACACGGCCATGTTCAGCCATTTCCGTCTTGGTGACTGCTTTTGAGTTGGAGAGTTGCTGCAGAGACTGCCTGGCAGCAGAGCTGAAACACTTACTGAAAGCCCACGGGCCCCTGTCCAGATGCTCGGGGAGGGCCTTCCACAGAGAGCCTCGTGGAAGAGGTTCCAGGCCGAGGGAGCAGGTGGGGCCAGTGACCTGGAGGGGGAGCGAGCGAGGCAGGGCGGAGGGAAGCAAGGAGGCTGGGGGGACGTCAGGGAGGGTGGTTATGAGGGTTTTGGCTCTTACTCCGACCTGGATGGAAGCCGCTGGGGTTTAGGCTGCCGTGTGGGCAGACACAGTGCCTGCGTGTGGCTGTCTGCAAGGCGGAGTGTGGACACTTGTTGGGACATTCCTGCTGTAATCTAGTTGTCTCAGGCCATCACGGTGGGGGTGGAGAAAGTAAGAAGTGGCCCCTTCTGGAGAAATCTAAAGGCCAGAGTGAGATTCCCGGGACTGTTGACCCTCATTACAAGCAGCTTCCGTATTCGGGAATTCACCTATTCACTGAAAAGGCTGAAAAGATTAAAAAGGCACTTTCCTGGTCCTTCATAGAAATGAGCATGTGAAAAACCCCTGCTGGGGTCAAACCAAGCTGCTCCATATTGGCTTTCCAGGGTCTGTGGGGACTCAGTAGAGTACAAGTACCTCCAAGAATGAGAATCTCTCCTTTTAACTCCTTGGAGTGAGTGAGTGAATGAATGAATGAATGAGTGAAGTGACTTCCAGAGATCGCTGTGCTGCTCAGTACCCCCGCAGAGCCTGGAAGCCTGGCTCCCGCTCGTCACCTCACCCCAGGGCTCTCTTTCCAGAGGCCCCAGGAGGGGTCCTGGGGGGCCTCGGCTCCCCCCTCCCGAGGCCCCCAGAGGCCATCAGGCATGGGCACCCATCTTGGCCTCCAACAGCCCAGGCAGCTGTTGATCTTGATCAGCCATTGCCATAGACCCCCGAGGTGACAGAGCGACTCTTTCTTGGCTGCTCAAAATCCCCCACACCCTTGCCTCACTATGCTCCTCCCAGGTCCTGAGAGCAGACTTGCAGGGAAAAAAGTGGGCGCTGAGTCCAGGAGCAGCTCCCAGGAAGGGCTTTCCTCTCCTCTCCTGATCGGGCATCAATAGCAGCCCGGTAATAAGCGATCTCAGCAGTCCTGCATTTGCGTTAACTAGTCAATACCCACAGAGGAAAGTGACTGATAATCACAAGGGCGCCCTCCCGGCCCGCCACGCGGGGGCTGCAGGCTCCACCAGGTTTCCTGGCAGGTGAGGCTTCCTGGTGGGGAGCCCAGCTCTTTGGGGTCTGCGTCCGGCACCCACTGCTTGTAGCCGGCCGTGGGGAGCCCCTGCCCTGTTCTGTGTCGGCAGGTCCCCTGTGGGAGCCTCGGGCAGCTGTTGGGGAGCAAGCTCCTCGGCCGGCACACCCAGCGTCCTCATGGCAGCTTTCCGGGTCATGGAGGGTGGTCCGGGCTGCCTGAGGTCAGGGCCCGTCCACGGGGACGGTGGCCCCAGAGGGCTGGGTGCACGGAGAGCACCCCGTGGGCCTGCTTGCTGCGGGTTGTTCTGCTGGCAGCCCCGTGACAGAGCTCACTACAGTCGATGGATTCGAGTAGGGTTTCTTGGTGGACATTTGGGGGACACCCAGGGGCACGGGCTCCTGGAGACACTTCGTTCCCTCTAGTCCTGCAAAGCTGGGTTCAAGCTGGTCCCCTTAGACCCCAAACCCGCCCACCCTGCTCCATGCCTGCGGCGCGGGCTGCCCATTTTGAGGGTGGTAGCGTCACCTTTTATTCAGTGTCCAGAGATGGAGGAGGAAGTTAGACTGAGGAATCTGAGCCCCCTCTTGGGCAAAGGCCGGGGGACCCCTCATTTTGTTTGTACCACCAGCAAAACATTCCTGTCTACCCGGAGAAGCAAGCAGAGGCTGGTCCTCTGCTCCTGTCCCACCTCTGAAGGTGGGGACCCTCCCTGTCACATCCACTCTCCGGGGATAACTGGGCCACCAGGAGCCCCACAAGAGACCTTCCTAGGGGGTCCTGCTGGGAGCACCCTGTTTCTCTCGCTCAATCCAGCTCCTCGGGGCAGGGGTCTTCCACTGACCACTGCTCTAGTTTGCGAAGCTGCTCAAGCAGCGTTGGCTTTCTCTTAAAAAAAACAACAATTTATTGAAGTGTATCACTCATACATGAACATACATAAACCATAAGTGTTCCGTAAGCATCGTGATCTTACAAAACAAACACGCATAACACCACGCAGGGCTCCCACACCTCACCCCCCACACAAATACTTGGCATTGTTGTGAAACATTTGTTAACAAATCATGAAAGAGCCTCGTCGAAGTTTTACTCCAGGGAAGCGGCTGTGGCTCAGGTGGTGGGGCTCCCGGCTGCCATATGGGAGGCCCCGGGTTCGATTCCTGGGGCCTCCTGGTGAAGGTGAGCCGGCCCGTGCGGTGCAGTGAGCTGACGCAGCAGGATGACGCAACAAGAGGAAACAAGCAGACACAGAAAAACACATAGCAAAATGGACACAGCGAGCACAAGCAGCAAGGGGGGATAAATAAATAAAATAAATCTTAAAAAAAAAAACAAACCAAAGTCATCACAAGAAAAGAAAGACCAACTCCCCTATAAATACAGAAGCAAAAATTCTCAACAAAAAAATTCTAGCAGACTAATCCAGTAACATATAAAAAATTTTTTTTTTACTACTAACTACAGTCTGTATCTTACTCTCCTATACTTTTTTATAAAGGATTAATTAATTTGTTTACTTTTATCCATTTTTAGCCCCCTCCCCCATTTTTGCTGTTTCTGTGCCCATTCACTGGACAACTCTCTGTGTCCATTTCCTGCCCTCTCTTCTCATCCTTCTCCTCCTGTCTTCACTGGGATTCAATCTTCGGAATCTCCAATGTGGGAGAGAGGCATCCTACCACCTGCGCCACTTTACTTCCCGGTTTTCGGTGCATCTCGTCTTGGCTCTCCCTTGTGTCACTCTCCTGTTACATCATCATCTTGCTGTGTGGCCTGATGACGCACCTGCATGTGGAACCTGGTGGCCTGTGCACCTTCTATATTTTTCTTTTTTTAATTTTTACCGGGAGGTCCCGGGGATCGAACCCAAGTACCTCCATATGGGAGACGGACGTCCAACCACCCGAGCCACATCGTCCCCCTGCTATATGTCTTTAGGTTGACCAAAGATACCCAAAGTTACAGTCATTTCCCATACAGGATGGTCATATAATAAATCAGGCTTAGTTTATCACCAGCATTCTAAAAACCAGACCTAGGGGGAGAAACTAGGTCTGGGGACACATGCATGGTTTCTAATAGAGCGAATGTTTAGCTGCCCTGATTATCACAAAATCAGGACAGCGAGAATATATGCAAAATGCATTGGCTTTTAACAGTGGGAATTTATTAGCTTACAAGCTTACAGTTTGGAGGCTGAGAAAGATGTCCAAATCAAGGCATCATCAGGCGACGCTTTCTCCCTGAATCCTGGCTGCCCGGGAGCCTGGGCTCATGGCAAGGCACGTGGCAGCATCTGCTGGTCTCTCCTTTCTCTTCCAGGTTTGGTTGCTTTCAGCTTCTTGCTTCCCTGGCTTGAGCAGTTTTAGCAAACTAGGACAGAGAGTCTGCTGGAAAGATGCCTCCTGAGAATAGAGTGCAGCTTCTGAGGTCACCCAGGGAGGGACGGAGGGGGCAGTTCGGCCTAGTCATCCCAGAGATGCCCAAGTGACTGGCAGCCGAAGGCCATCTGGTTTCAGAGTCAGGGGTCGCCAGCCTGGCAGGGACAATCCTCCCGCACGGGCCCCAGGCTAAACCCCAAAAGGCAGCAAAATGGAGAAACTATTGTTTCCCAGACCTTCTCTTGGGGATAGCATTGCTGGGGGTATGAAGACATTTTTTTGATAAGCTGCCTGGGGTGGGGGTGGAGGCGGGGGCTGAGTTTCCCCACAGAGCAAGTTTGAGGAACAGTCATCGTGGGGCCCAGTTACCTGCTGATTTGGACCCGTGTGTTTTCAGCCAGATGACTGAGAGGCTGAGGCCGCTGTCCCTGGCCACCCTTCCTGCCCTTTCTCCCGTGCAGAGCTCAGCCTTGCATCTGAGTAAATGCTCAACCAATGTTAACATCAGATCATAGGGGCAACGTGCTGTTAGCTTATCCCTGGTGCCAAATTATAAACTGGCTTGGGGCACCCCAAAAGTCTTGGTATTATACTTGAGCCCTCTCTTTAACATTCCCCACAATTGGTTTTCCAGTATTGAATGCCTCCAGTGACAGAGAGCTCAGTACCTTTCAGTGGCAGCCAGTGCGATCTGAAGGCAGTTTTGACTGCTAGGATATTTTCTTGTATACAAGGCTGAAGTCTGAATTTCTGGAGCTTGACCCGGTTCCTCTTTTTTTTTTTTTTTTAATAATAATTTTTTATTTTTTATTTTTTAAAAGATACTTAGATTACATAAATGTTACACAAAAATTATAGGGATTCCCCTATGCCCCACCTTCTACACTTCACACAACCTCCCACATAAACATCCTTCATTAGTGTGGCCCTGATTCCTCTTAATTTTGTCACTTGGGGCCACACAGAACGAGTCTATTTCCTTTCCAGCAGCACAGCCCTTCAAAGTTCTTGAAGAAAGGCTTTGCCCCTCCTGAGTTTGTCTCCAGTCCTAACCATTATTCAAGGAACTGGCTTTCAAGTTCCCTTCCCGGCTCGGTTTGTTCATATGAATCTGCTTTTGTCTCTGTTCCCGATCCCCAAACTAAGTAAGAGGCCAGGGGAGGTGAGACTAGGGTGGAGGAGAGAGCTACTATCCCCCCCGTTCTCCGGGAGACAATACTAATGACGAGGCCCTGGAAGCACCAGCTTTCTAAGGCGGCCAAGCCCGCTGTTGACCCACTGTGCGCTGGCCGCCGGCGAAGACGCACAACGAACCAGAACAAGGAGAAGACAAGACAGCAGGGCCGCCCACCCTGGACGCACACTGGCTTCCAAAACGAGGCAAATGGAAGCTCTGTGAGGATGACTGCAGCCCTGCCAAGCAGGCTCCCCCCCCGCCCCCGGGGGGGGGGGCTTCCCCCCGGGGGCCAGAGAGGGGGACTTGACGTCGCGTCTTCCCACAGGAGCAGACCCTGACTCGAGAACTAGAGGTTCACTTGGGAGGTGGTGTCAGGAAGCTTCGGGAGTGGAGTGGGGGGTGAGACAGGGGGAGGCGTGTTGGTAAGTCTGCTGCCACGGAGGCAACAGAGTGGCTCCTGCGGCGAGCTCTCGGAGCGTGACACTCGGGAGTCACCTCTGCCTGGAGCCGAGGAACTGGCGCGTTTATTCCCCACTTCCCGGGGGTGTTTGATTGGGGGCCTTGTTGGTTGGGGGAAGGCAGCATTGCCCCCACTTCTGCCCTGCCGCTCTCACGGGCGGCGTGGGGCTGGGGGGCCAGAGCCCCAGATGCTGGAGGGCGGAAGCTGGCCAGGGAGCCCAGGCCTGGAAAGGCTCTCAGCCCACACCTCCCCAGCCCCTGATACCAAGCCCGGCCAGACCCTGGGTCTTCCTCTCCCTTGGGATCCTTCTGGAGGTGGCGGGAGGCGGGGAATGTCCCCTGTCCCCTCTTTGGCTCGGCATGCAAACGCACCATCGTTTCAACTTCACCCGATCTCCCCAGAGCAGGGACTGGGGCTGGCCCAGTGTCCCGCTGTGCAGGGCTGGGGGGGGGTGGCCTGGGCGCTGGGGGGCAGCCCTCCAGCCACAGGCCGGCAGGAGCTCAGCCCGTGGGGAGGGTGCAGTGCAGCGGCCCTCTCCAGGAGCTGCTCCACCCAGCTCAGTGAGTCAGAGGAAACTGGCACCACCCACAGCCCCGAGGGGTTTCTGGGGAGCCCTAGCCCGGCCTGGGGGCTTTCTCCACATCTCTCAGACTTGGCTTTACCGCCTTCTCAGGAGGGGTATAAACTTCAGGACAGAGGGGCGTGCTCCATGGGGGTTGGGGGACCTTGGGGGCTGTGGAAGCTCAGGAAGGGTTTTTTAAATTGGAGCCCTCAGCAGTGTGTCCCGAGGGTGGGCGGGTTCCTTGGGGTGGAGCTGGTCAGAGGCTCAGGGTCATCCTGAGAGGCCTTGCTTCTTTGCACATCTGTGAATCCAAAATGCAAGGTGGCTCGGGCCTCCCAGAAGGGGAGGGGTTCTTCCAGAAGGAGAGGGGGACTTCCAGAAGGAGAGGGGGCCTTCCCCAGCCAAGAAGGGGCACTTGCAGGCCTTGTACTGGGCCCGGCCCAGCAGACCAGAAGGGCCTAGTGAAGAGAATAACAATTCTCACAGGGGGACAAAAGGCTGTTCCCATTTCTAATTTTTTCCTTTTGGCAGAAAGTAACTTTTCTGTAAAAACAATGAAAAAATCAGGGTGGAGTTTCCATCCCTGAGTCATGTGGCATCCGCGGGAGGAAAGGTTTGTGGCCTGGCCGCAGGGCTGGCTCCCGAGAGGCCGAGGCTGGGTGGGGGGCAGGGAGGGCCACTTGGTGCCCCCCTGGGGTTTGCCGGGGTGAGCAGAGGTCCTGGTGGCCCCACAGAGGGGCTGGCTGGGCCGCGCCGGCGGTGGGGGCTGGGAAGGGAAGGGACCGTGTCTTGGAGTCAGCACAGCGCGTGGTATCTGCTGTATTTGGCCTGTCTAGAACCCAAAACGCGAGGGTGCTGGACTCACCTTCCAGATCCTAAAGCTGGCACCTTGCTGACCATGGCGGCGACACCTGGCTTTGACCGTTGGCTCCCCGCAAACGCCCCCACATTCCCTTCCTGCTTGCAGAGCAGCTCTCGGCTCCTGCTGGGAAGACTGTCCAGTGTCCAGGCTGGGAACGCCTCAGAGGCTTTGGGACAGTGCTGGTGGCCCAGGGCCCCCAGCCACGCCAGAAGGCATGCACACCTTCGTGTTTGTCAGAAGAGTCCTCGGCAGGCTCATGCGCATCAGGGGAAGTCAGGGTAGCTCCGCCGACTAAAAGATGCTCCCCAGAATTGGGGGCCAGGTGGGCAGCTTGTGGTGGCCACAAACCCAGGGAAGGAGGCCGAGGGGGAGGCCGACTCGGCGTCATGGAAACGCCTTAGGACCCCTGAGGATGACAACCGGCTTGCTGCTGCGTCAGAATTAAGAGGCCTGAGAGCCTAGGGCTGCCTGAAAGCGGGGCCCACCGAGGGCCTCTGCCCCAGAACGAGATGGGGCGGGCGGGGAGCTAAGACCCACCACTCCCAGGTGTCCCAGGCTGGGGCGGACCCACCCCACCGGAGCCCCAGTGGCCTTTCCTGGGCCACTGCACGGTGCGACTGTCTGGCCAGTGCCACGGGCGGCGGATGCTTCTAGAGGGAGCTTTTGGGAGATGGGGTGCAGGGCATGCTCCTGCTAGCGACCCAGAAAACATACCCACACAGGCCCGTGACGGAGCCACTGAGAACCAGTCAGGGCCTCCCCGTCCGCACGAGCTGAAAGGCCCTCGGTGGGTGCTTTGGTTTCCCAGCTGGTAAAACAATGCCGCGCGATGGGTCGGCTTCAACGATGGGCAGTCACTGGCTCACGGTTTTCCGAAGTGGAGGCACCAGCGCGGCGGGCTGCTGGAGCTCCTTGGACCTTGGCTGCTCCGTCACGTGGCGGTGCCCACGGCCGCGTCTTCTCCTCCCTCTCCTGGGTTCCGCAGCTCCCCGCGGCCCCGCTCCCGCGCCCAGGTTCCTCTGCAAGGTGGGACTTCAGCCGCACCGGTGCCGGCCCCGTTCAGCCTGTGCACATCGTAGCTAAATGGCATCCTCAAAGGCCCTCTTTACAAACGGGGTCACACTCACGGGACCAGGGCTTGGGACCTGAACGTGCCTTCTGTGGGGGGCTTGATTCAACCCCCAAGAGAGGTCAAGAGCAACCTTGTCATTTTACAGGTGAGGAAACCGAGGCACAGAGAAGGCACCTTGGTCGGAAACTGCCGTAAAGACCCAGAGCTCAGCTCACACCGCCGTACTTGCCCCACACACCATCTGGCTTTCGGGAGCGGGTGGGACTAGATGAACCAAGTGCACACGCGGGGCCGTCCTGCCTGGTCCTGCCTGGTCCTGCTGTCTGCGGAGCTGGGGGGGGGGGCGGGCGCGGAAGTCACCAGAGCGAGGGTCCTGGGGGAGCTGGAAGCTGACTTGGGAAAGGAGGGGCCTCGGCCTCCCCCAGAAGCCAAATTCTCCCACAGACATTGTTCTTTGTTTTCATTAGGGAAGATCTCAATTAAAATAATTACAGTTACCAAAAAATCACAGAAGAGAGGGGCACAAGGAGTTCAGTCAAATGCAAATGTATTCCGACAATGTCATGAACTCACCCCCTCTGAGATTACCCATTGACGATGATGCCCTAATTAGCCACCTTCTTATTGTTTTAGAAAGGAAGAGCTTCATTCTCCTTCAAACCAAATAGATACCCAGAAAATGAGGACCCCCACTTCAGTGGAGACCCAAACAGCCCGCCCTTCTGATGAAATCGAAGGCAGCCAGGATGACTGCACACTGCCAAGAGCTTTGCCTTAAAAACAAACAGAAACAAGATGTGGTTTTCCATTAAGAGGACTCTTCCCCGCTTTTCCAGGCAGGGTGATCTGAACCAGCCCCAGGCCCCGCTGGGGGCCGTTTCTGGGTGTCCTGCTGGGGTCTGGTGCTTGCTGCCTTCCTTATTCGCATCGTTTGGCTTCCTGGGCAGGGGGGACTCGGATCTCCACACCAGGCAGTGGGCGTTCGGGCTGGAGGGCTGTCCCTGTGTCAGGGTACGCGGTCCAGGGGACCAGGGGACCAGGCGAGGCGGACGGCGGGACCAGCCCGGGTCAGCAAGGTCTGCTCCACCTCCACACTTTGCGTTTTCCCCCTGTCTTGGCTTCAGATCTCCTCCTTCAGCCGCCCTTGGATATCCAGCAGGAGCGCAAAAACCCTTTGCCAAATCGTGGGTTCCCATTTTTGGTTCAGAAAATGTGATTGAGGTGGGGGAAGTGGGGCGGGGGCGATGGGGGGGGTCATGTGCATGTGTCATCTCGCGCTGCTGCTTCCAAGCAGTTGGGGGTTGGGGATTGGGAGGTCCTGTCTCCCCACCCAGCAGACGAGGAAGCCACGGCTCTTGAGAAGCGGCGGCTCTGAGAAGCGGCGTCACCTGCCCCAGGTCCCCGTGTAAGGGCTGCTTTGCAGACACAGGTCTGTAGAGCCTAAAGCTCAGGGCTTTCCCGCTACCGGGCGCCTTCCAGGAGGCGGTTGCTGAGCTCTGGGAAATGGAGGTGGGGTGCGTGTGGAGCGTCTGAGGTCCCAGAAGTCTCGGAGCCAGAGAACCAGGGGCCCATCCCCAGCAGATGCCAACAAGGAAAGGTCCCAAGAGGTCCTTGGCCTGGGGAGGAGATGCAGAGGAGACGACAACAGGCATTCTGGGGATTTGGGAATTCCTGGGTAGCGGAAGAAGCCTGTGCCCACTGGGGGGGTCCTCACTGAGCCCGTGGGGTGGTCCCTCCTCCACCCCTTCAGGGCTCAGGGCCGGTCTTAGATTTGAAGCCTGTGCCTGTCCCCAGCCCCTGCCCCTCTCCCTCCAGCCTGCTGCGCCCCCCCCGCCCCCCGGCATGTGTGCTCCCTGGAAACTGGCCATCCCTCACCTGGTGAGTCTATTGTGCCCTGAATGCCGTCATGGCCCTCCCAGGTCTTGGCTGAGGGTCCTTCTACTCAGGAACAGCCCAGGCCCCCTGCACATGGAGGCCAGCTCAGAGACTTTACATTTGGGTTTATCCATAAATTCATTAACATTACGGAGAACCTCACATGTGCCCAGCACTGTGCCAGGCACGGGGGAGGAAATGGAAGGAGCATGAGCTGGGGGCGCACCCTGGGGGGTCTGGAGCCTGGCCTCACACCCGCCCTCCCAGGGACCTGCTTTGCTGGGCGACACCAGCCACGTGTGTGGCCCAGGGAAAGGCCCTGGCACTGACCCCTCCAGGACAGAACCGGGACTATGGAGAGCCCGGACTGCCCAGAGGCCATTGCCACCACTCCCATCACCCCAGGAACCTCTCCAGGGAGCAGAGGCTAAACCTCGCAGCGGGGAAGGCATGGGACCCTCTAGCAAAGGTTTCTGTGTTCGGTAGCAGATTTGCAGGGAAGGCTGTCCATGCAAGCGTATGTAACACCATACATAGCAGTAGGAAAGCTGGCAAAGCCTGTCCCCAAGGAAGTCACATCAACATGGGCAGGTAGGATGCCTAACTCAGGAATAACTTACAACGTGCCCGAGTAAGTCAGGCAGGACCCATTGGTCAGAAGACGCAGGCAGGGTGGGCTGCCCGCAGGTGGTGCCACAAGGACACAGTCTGATGGGGGGACAGGACACTGCCCATATACATTCTCAAATGTTATCTCAGAATGAGCCTGTGGGGTCCTCCTGGGTGTGCCCATTGAGTCAAGAGTTTGGCCTGTTGTTGGGGAGGACGAAGCAGATTTCAAACCATTATTGTCAAAGCTCTTTCCTCCTTCTGGGCCTGAGAGACCTGCTTGGTCCCAGCCTTAGGACGTCATCGGTCCTCTCTGCATCTAGAGTAGAGCTTTCAGTGGCCAGGAACGCGGAGACCTGTGGAGCACAGCTGCGGGGCCATTTTGCCCTAAGTCTGGGTGGCGGGAGGATTTCCTTGCTCTGGCAAAGTGTCCACCAATTCCTAAAGGAGAAACATGTCGTGGAGGTGAAGCATCCTTCCCACCCCCTGCCCGGGAAGCTGAGCTGATGCGATTAAATAGACAAGATGGGGGTCCAAAGTCAGATGGCCCCCAAGCCTCAGCAGGGGTGGGGCCGGGGCAGTTTGGCCCCTTCTTCCCCACTTTCCCTCCTCCCATCGCCCCGATGTTCCTGGAGGACATGGGCCCAGTGGGGAGCTGGCGGGAGTCTGGTGTGGCCATCTTTGGCGTGATTTATCGTTGCGCCCGTTGCCATTTGCAGCTTTGGCTGCTTACTGGCGGGAAACTCTCCTGACTGCTCGCGAGTCCGTGTGGGGTGGGTTATGCCAAGGAGGGACAAATGGAAAAGATGGTCTTCTCTTTGGAAGTGCCTGGCAAAGGGGGCCCCTGCATGCAACACATTGTCCTGAGCAGAATGGGGAGCCCTGGCCTGCTCTGCTCCGGGGGTACCTACCAGGGGCTTCTCGCATGGCCTCAGTGAATCCGCATAGGGCCCAGGGACGTGGGTGCCATTTCACAGAAGAGGAGCGCAGGAAGCCTGGCCTCAGCTCCTGCCACTGACCACACCCCGGCCCCCTGCACCCCATGCTCTGTGGGTCCCTCCTGTTGAGCGTGACCCACTCTGACCTCATTTCCTGCCTCCAGACCATTCCTCCTCTATGCTCCAAACCTGGTCTTCCCAGGTGGAAAACCTGGAGGAGCTGTCACCCCGGTCCCGGCCCTGGTACTCACCTGCAGGGGTCCACGCTGGCAGATTCTCTGTCCTGTCCCTCTTGCTCCTGGCCTTCCTCTCGCCCACCTCACCCCTTGCCTGGACTGTGGGTCCCTCACCCTGGCTGGCCCCCTGGCCTTTGCCCTGCTCTGTTCTGCCTGCATTTGCCAAATGCCAATCCCACTGTGTTCTCTCAGGCAGGCCAAAGGCCACACCTCTTGTGGCCGGGCAAGGCTTCCAGTCTCCCAGCCCCACCGCTCCCTCTCCCCTCCCCGTGCCGTGCTTTACTCTGGGTCAGTACTCAAGTACATGCAGTTCTCATAATATACCTTACTGCTAGACCACTCCGTTCCTTAACTGTGTTTCCTCTGCCTGGAGTACCCACCCTCTCCCCTTGTCTGCTCGGCAGGCTCCTATTCATACCTCAAAACCCAGCCTCATGTACTTCTTCCAAGTTACCGTCCCTTCATTCTCTCCCCTTCCTGGGCTACTTCTCTAAACATATTCTATCGCTGTTCTTGGCACTTATTATTGATCTGTCTTTGGACTCGGAGCCCCTGAAGGTACAATGAGCTGCTATTAATATCTCTGCATTCCCAGTTCTAGCACAGTCTCGCCCAGAGCCGGTGCTCATTAAATGCTGGCTGAATGGAATCAGATGGCCTCGGTCTGTCCCCACCCCGCTCTCCCTTAGCCCCTTCAGCTTGCAGGCCTCCAGGAGCCCGCCTGCACTGTCGGCCTTCTCTGGCCAGATGGCCTGCTTTCTTGGGCTGGGAGTCCCCTGGCCTGCTTCCCCACTCTCTGCTCAGAGATTTGGTCATGGGTGAGGTCAAAAACCGAGAGGCGGTTTTTACTTTGTAGGAGGGATGTGCTCCAGCCAAGTTGGCTGGCGTGTGATTTTCTGCAAAGTAGAGTAATTGGACTGCGCTCCCATGGAAACAGTGCCTTTGCTGGCAGCGGCTCGGAGTGGGAGCCGGGAGCAGGCGCTGACCTCTGGCTCTGCAGGGCCCTGCAGGGTGGGGTCCTCAGTGCCCGCCTAACAGCTCTGACTCAGGGCCTCCCTTTCACTGCCCGCTCCATTCCCCCGGTCTTGGGAATCTTTTCCATGCCAAGCTTAAGGCTCTCCTGACCTCAAACTCAGTTCCCAGAATCTGCTCTTTCCCTCCCCGTTTAAGAAGAGATGTTTTTAACAACGCCCATATTTTATTTTACAGTGCATGCCTCAACGGATGACAAAAGGCTTTTCTGAAAGGCTCTGCCTTGGCATTCCCAGGAAATAACCTTTGAAGATTTATGACGTTCTCATCCCATTTCACAGCTGTGGGAACTGAGGCTTCCCCCGCTGAGTGCCCGGTAGCCCAGAGAGATCAGAGTGGAGTGAGGAGCCGGGCACGCGGGGGCACCCTGTCAGGAGGGAAGGATGGCTGTCCCCACCCGCCCCCTCCCCACGGGGAATTCCAGGGACACCGCCCCAGCCGGTGGCGGGGTGGGGGTGGGGGAGGTGGCTCCCAAGAGTGGGAAGTTCCTCGCTACTCCTCCTAATGAGCTCTGCCACATAATTTCTTCAGCGCCTTCCTCCCTCGCTGCTGCCTGGAGAACCCTGGGCCGCCAGTAAAAAGGATAATTGGATGGAGAAGCATGGAGCCCTTGCTTCCTCCTGCTTATCCTTTGATCTGAGAGCGGCACCCACGCCTGTTGAGCAAGAGGCTCTGTCATGTCTGTTTGGAAGGGCATGTGAACGTGTCAGTGTGTGAGTGTATGAGAAGGTGAGTGTGTGTGAATGTATTTGCACGTATGAGAGTATTTGTATGTGTTAGCGTGTGCATGTGTGTGAGTGTGTGTAGGTGAGGACTGATGAAGGCAGAGGGGCAGGGGCTCTCTAGAGGGCAGGAGGGCATCTGCCTTCTTCCGAGCCTTGTCCTTATCTGGGCACCGAGCCAGCAGGACGTCGCGGAGGTGGGAGCCTCCAGGGAGCTGGCAGGGCACTCTATGTTCCTTTCACCAGCTCTGTTGCAGTCATACCATTTCTGAGTGTCAGAACTGGGTTTGGGACAGTGTCCTAGTTTGCCAGGGTGGCTATGACAAATGCCACACGATGGGTTGGCCGAAGCCACAGGGATTTATTGCCTCCGGCTTTGGAGGCCACAAGGCCACCACCAAGCGCCAGCTGCGCTGGCTGCCTCCCGGGTTCTGCGTGTGCCGCCGGCCGCCGTCGCCTGGCCGTCTCTCTCTGCTTGAGTCTGCTCTTTTGGCCTCCTCTGCCTTCTCGATTCTACTGACTGACCCCGTCAGAGTTTCCTCTGCCTGCTGAGGACTCCATCCATACGGAGTGAGGCCACCCTGGTCCCATTTGGCCTCATCTAAATAGGATCTTCCGAGAGTCTGTTCACAAAAGCGTCCTCACCTTAAAACAAGAGCATCTCCAAGGGCCTGTGTACACTGGGTTCAGCCCACAGGAACACGTCCTTGTGGGGGCCCTGATTCGGTCCCCAGCAGCTGCACAGTCCAGGCTCTTAGTTCAGTGCTTCTTCCACTTAGGTGAGTGCTCCACCCCACCCCTCCTCCCTTGCCCCCGATCATAGCGTGGACCGGACATTCTAATGGGAGTGATGATGCAAGGGTCCAACTCCTGCACCTTTCAGAAGGTCTTTCCACAAGTTCCACTTCCTGGGTCGCCTGCCTCCCTCTGGCCCATGACTTAATTTACCTGTGAACTGGAGTGACAAAATAGAGGGCGATCCAGAGAAGGGAGCTTCCTGGTGGCAGCCAGCGCCCACAGTCCGGGTATGCGTCTCTTGATGGTAGAAGGCACTTGCTGATGCATGTCTTTCTCCAGATTTCATAAAAGGAAAGCGGCAAAACATCCAGCTACCTGGAGAGCCCTGTAAGAAGCCAGAGATGCCAGCGCTGGCATGCCATGCTCTGCTGTGCCCCAAGGATGCTCTGCCCAGCTGGGCTGGCTGTGGGTCCTTTCTCCCTCTTGGAAGCAAAACTCATGAGGGACAAGGGCAGAAGCCCGCCCCGACTTGGAGTCCAGCTCCACGCTTTCTGTGTTAGCTCTCCCACCTGGACCATTTGTGACTTAAGGCACTCAAAGGACTCTGGCCCAAAATTTCTGGGTTGTAAAAGTGTACAGATCTGGGAGTCAGGCTACGTGGGTTCAAGTCCCAGCTCTGCTGCTAATGAGTTGTGCAAACGTGGACAGATGCCTCACCTTGGGCCTATGGGATTGCAGTCCCTTCCAATCCAAGCAGAACGTGTTTATTCCCTTACAGTTTCTGGAAGTCAGAAGTCTGAAACCAGTTTTATTGATTCAAGGTCTTGGCCAGGCTGATTCCTGCTGGAGGCTCCAGGTGAGAACGTTTCCATGGACTCTTCCACTTCTAGAGGCTGCCCACAGGCCTTGGCTCGTGGCTGCAGGACTCCAGTCTCTGCATCCGAGGTCACATTGCCTTCCTGTCTTCTGTGTTCTCCGTCTTCCTCCCTCTTATAAGGACACTTGTAATTTACGTTGAAGGCCCACCCAGAGAATCCATGATAATCTCCCCATCTCCAGACCCTCAGCTTCATCACACCTGCAAAGTCCCTTTTGTCATGTAAGGTTACAGTCACAGGTTCCAGGGATTAGGAAATGGGTATCTTTTGGGGACAATTATTCAGCCGACCACACTGACCCATGTTTATGAAGCGTTAGTCCGGGGGCCTGTGGACATTTCTTGGAGTGTGGTAGAAAGCTCTAGAGTCAGACAAAGCGGGATTTTCACTTCTGTTTTTCCACTCACCAGCTGTGTGAGCTGTTGCATGACACCTCACAGGGCTCAGTTTCCTCATCTGTAAAATGGGAATAAGAATGTCTGCATTGAAGTGATGTTCTCAGTATCGAGTTCCTGATTACACTGCTGGCTGCAATAAATGATAGCTGATGTGAAAGACTGCACAGGGGCTGGAATTCTTGTGTGGTGCACCATGGAGGCAGGTGTGGAAGAGTTTCCTCCTTTTGAACACATGGAGTGTTGCAATTCCCACCCCCTTGAGGTGGGTAAGGCCATGTGATGTGCTTTGGCAATGAAATGTGAGCTGGAGTGATGCTTGCCACATCCTGAAGGAAGAACTGATTTGTCTGCTTGAGACTCACCAGTGCTATGGAGGAGCAAGGCTGAGTTCTGTCCTAGAAGTCACTCGGCCCCCATATACCTTAATGAGCCAGAAATAAACCTGTGTTGTTTCCATCCTTTTACTTGAACCTTTCTGTGATCTTATAAGAAGCAGAAAGATTTCAAAACAAAACAAAACAAAGTCTGACAATCTTTGTCTTTTATTTCGAATATTTATTCCATTTACATTTAATCTAATAACTGATTTATTTGGGTTTAAATCTACCACCTTACTATTGGTTTTGTATTGGTGTCTCTTATTCTATCTTGTTTTTTCTTTCCTTTGTTACCTTCTTTTGGATGAATCAAATGAATGCTATTATTTTCATTTTCTCACCATTATTTTGTTGGTTATACTGTCTTTTACTATTCTTTTATTAGTTATCCTATTAGAGGTTACAACATGTGTCCTTGATTTATTGAAGACTAAAAGTAATACTTTTACCACTACCCACAAAATGCCAGAACTTTAGGCTATTTTTGCACTATTATTCCCTCCTGCCTTTTATGCTAATGTTTCCTTGTGATTTAATTCTTTATATATTTCAACCCCACATTTTGTGGTAGAGTCTTTTTTTTTTGTTTAATGCAGTTAAAATTCATTTAGATTTGCCAAAATACTTACATTTTCCAGTGTTTTTCCTCATTGCCTGAATTTTGGTGCTTCCATCTGGGATTATATCCTTTTGTTCAAGGAACTCCTCTTTGCATATCTTTTAGTGTGAATCTATTGGTAATGAATTCTTTCTCTTTTTGGGGGGGAAGAGGGTAATCTGGACATGTCTTTATTTCATCTGCACTTTTATTTCTTCAGTTTATTATAACAGGAAAAATTATTTATTACCTATTGCTAAATGAATAAAGCAAAAATGCAAAATTCCACAATATCAATGTAAAAGTGTATAAAAGACTGCAAGAAATAAAAATTGAACATTAATAAAAAGTTATGAGCATTTTAATTGAATCTTTACACTATTCTGTATTTTTAAAAATTTCTTATAACATTTTCCTTATTTTTTGTTTCTTTTTCTTTTGATTTTATAATATGACTTTTCTGTAATAAAATTTTTTTAAAAGATTTATTTTATTTATTTATTTCTCCCCACTCCCTTGTTGTTTTTCACTTGCTGTGTCTGTTCATCTTCTTTGTTTCTTTAGCAGGCACCAGAAGCTGAACCCGGGACCTCTGTTGTGGGAGGGAGGTGCCTAATCACTTGAGCCACCTCTGCTCCCTGCTTTGTTGTGTCTTTTATTATGTTTTTTCCTCCCTGTGTCTCTTGTTGCATCATCTTGTTGTGTCAGCTCGCTGTCTTCTTTAGGAGGCACCAGGAACCCCTGCTCCTTGCTTTGTTGTGTCTCTCATTATGTTTTTTCTTCTTGTGAATCTTGTTGTGTCAGCTTGCTGCACCTGCCCGTTGTGCCAGCTCACTGTCTTCTTTAGGAGGTACCAGGATTCGAACCAGCGACCTCCCATGTGGTAGTGGGAGCCCACTTGCCTGAGCCACATCCACTTCCCTGTAATAAAAAATTTTAGGCAAATTACATAAAGACGTAAGAGGCATTAGTTAGAGAATCTGTAAGAGCCAGGAATCTGTAATCTTATATCTGAGGGTTTCCTGTGCTTAAAATAAGACAAAAACATTCAGCCCCTATTGTGTGTTTGGCACTAAATATTTGCTCTTAGTCAAGGATTTGTCTTGTAAAAGTTGTATTTTAGCTTCCAGTTTCTATGTAAACTATTTGTGGAAGTCTGACATACATATGGTATATGCAGACAGAAAATCACACACATCGTAAACGCAAAGCTAAATGAATTTTCACAAAATACTTATACCCACGTAGCTAGCACCCAGATCAAGAAACAGAGCATTGGCAGGCACCCCAGATTTACATTTACATTACCTCAGCCTTCTCCCATCTCTGCCACCCCAAAGATGAACCCCGTCCTGACTTCCAACACCACCGATGAAATGCGGTTTTAGATCAGGCAGTTTTGAACTGTGCATAGATGGAATCGTACAGCATGTTCTCTTTGGGTTCTAACTTCTTCAACAATGTCATATTTGAGAGACTCAGCCATGTTGCTGCATGGAGCTGTAATTCATCCATTCTCACAGCTCTATAGATTTCCATTTTATAAATATACCGCAATTTCTTTACCTAGTCTATTGCCAATGGATATTTGAATTGTTTCCAGTTTTTTTTGTATTAGTAGCATTTAACATCACTTGAACATATCTCTAGGTGGACAGATGTATGTATTTCTACTGGGCCTATTCACGTTTTTGTTTGGAGGATATTTTTCATTTCTTATAGAATTCTTGGTTGATAATTCTTTTTTTTTTTCTTCAGAATTTTAAAACTGTCATACCAGTCCATGTTTCTGTTGAAAAGTCAATTAGCCTAATTGTTGCTCCTTTGAAGGCAATGCATTTTTTTTCTCTGACTACTTTTGATATTTTCCCTTTGTCTTTGGTTTGACTTTGGTTTTCAGCAGGTTTCTTATGATATGGTAGAAAGTATGTGTGTTTACATTTATCCTGCCCAGGGTTCTTGGTGATTCTTGAATCTGTATCTTAATATCTTTTGCCAGTTTTGAAAAATTCTCGGCCATTACCTTGTCAAGTATCACATCTGCCTCATTCTCTCTCTTCTGTCTCTTGGCCTGTGCTGCTTTCCAGCCATCGAATACCCTGAGGACAAAAGTGGACCAGATGCCCAGTTTACATCTCTGCGTGTCTTCTTCGCTGTTTGGGATCTTGATGTCTCAAAGTCTGGCTTCCTACATAGCCTGTGGGATGCTGAAACCCTGCTCAGTCTCTCTGTTTCTTACAGGCTGTTTCCTGCTAAACTGAGTCTCTCTGCCCAAGCCACGTGGGAGGTGACAAGTGCCTCAGGACAGAGAGTGACATGGCATGGCATGATTACCTCAGAGAGGTTTCCTTCTCTCTGGGGTCTTGGCTTCTTTGAACTCTGTTGCCTTGATAGCTCCGGGATTCCTTCCCAGCTTTTCTGGCCTTTTGCAAGCCAGTCTGTCCCTAAGCCTGTGTGGTGTAAGTTGTTGATATTTTGGTGGTATTGCAATTGCATAATCTGGTACATCCTGACTGCATAGCAGGGGTTCTCGGTGAGCTCTGGGGCTCATGTAGATTTAGTTGTAGGAGCTTCTAACCCTGAGGTTTGCAGGAGCTAGTCTAGAAGCTTCTAATGGAAACATTTGTGTTCTAAGAATGGGCAGGTATGATGCCAGGGCCTTCAATGGATCCTTTGATATTATATTTCCAGAGAGGGCCCACTTCTGATTTTGTAGACCCACTCGACTTCTGGTAGGTTTCTGAAGCAGACATTGTTCACAGAGCCGAATTTTAAAAGTTTAGCCACAAGTATTAAACATCATGGAATTTATCGTATAAATCTTTTTTTTTTAGATTTTATTTATTTATTCATTTATCCCCCCCTTGCTGCTTGTGCTCGCCGGGTCAGCTAACCACGCCGTGCGGGCGGGCTTGCCTTCACCAGGAGGCCCCGGGAACCGAACCCGGGGCCCCCCATATGGTAAACGGGAGCCCCACTGATTGAGCCACAGCCGCTTCCCTCGTGTAAATCTTATGAGTTCTTCTTTATGGTTGGTGATTTGGGGACTGTCACAATAATTTTTTTGATTTTTAATCTTCATTTTTTCTTATTATAAAAGGAATGCACAGTAATTTATTAAAAGTATTCATATGAAGTGCTAATACTATGGCATTTTAATCCAGATCATTTAATGCAAATACTGACATATATATATATATTTAAATGGGCTCATACCATATGTGTCGTTCTACAATTTGCTCTTTTCATTCAGAAATATATTGCAGATTCTTTCTGTGTTCAAGATCTTATTCTTTTTAAATGTTACATAGTATTCCATCTTACAGACGTACCTTAATTGATTAAGGAAATAGCCTTATTGACAGACATTTATTGTTGAATACATTTAGATTTTTTTGTTTTCTTTTCTACTGTATATACTTTAATAGAAGGCAAGATTTAAAAAATTTTCCCTCAGAATATAAACTATTTTTCCCTTGGTCTATTAGACATCAATCAGTGCTATTGCCAATAGGACTTTAAACACGGCTTTGAAATGCAGTGCAGTGACTGGCTCCCGTCTTAGTTTGCCACGCTGCTATGGCAACTACGACTCACCGGGGTGGCTCAAACGACAAGCATTTGTTGGCTCACAGGTTGGAGGCTCGGGGCCCAAAATCGAGATGTTGGCAAGGCCGCGCTTTCTCCCAGAGCAGGCGGCTTCTCAGGGCTGGCCGTCCTCCGGCGCGCGGCGAGGTGCCCGGTCTCCTCCTGAGGCTCCCTCTGGCTTCTCTGAAGGCAGCCGATTTCCCTCTCCCTGCAAGGCCTCCAGTCACACCTTGATTCAATCTGGCCACACTTTAACCAAGAATATGTCCTGTCTGCTGGGTTCACACCGCAGGAAGGCGGGTTAAGATCAAGAGCCTGTCTTCTGTTGGGTTACGTGATTCAATCCACCATCGCTACCTCGCGGAAAATAGGAATATGCGCTGACAGTAGGAATGGAAAAGCATACCACAACACAGCGCTGTCCTCAGAGCAAGTGCATGGGCACCTGCGGCCTGGGAGAAAGTGGCAAGCGATTACGTCGCAAAACAGACGGGCAGAGGAAAACAATATTTCTAAATGATTTCATTAACATGTCTTAAGTATGTAATAAATCAATAAATTAATTATAGGTAATATTTGAGTGTTTTATTCTGATCCTAAAAGATGTGTATTCTAATTGACAAAAAAACCTTTTTTGGTGTATGCCTTTTCGTTTGGATTTGCCTCCTACTTGAGCATGTGTGGTTGGTTTTTCATATTTTGTGATTACAAATAATACTGAAATAAATATTCTTAAGCATTGTGTACATGAGGGTGTATTTGGAAAGGGGCTATGCCAGCAGGTATGACTACTTAACGTTTATATATATATTGCCAAGCTTATAACAATTTTCACACCTGAACCAGCACATGAGGTCCCCATGGGCAATGCTTATGAAGCTCAATGTTTTCTGAGACTTTCTCACTGGACTGGGCTGGGCCCTTGGCGCTAAGGGAAGGGAAATGACTCCAGGTCCCATGTGTTCCCAGGGGCAGGTGGGAGGCTGCTGCTGAGCTGGCCCCAGGTGTGGGATCAGACGGGCCGTGGGGCAGGTACAGAGCCTGGGAGAGCCCCACATGTGGGCACAGCCTGTCTCTGCCGGGCAGCTTGGGGTGTGGGCTGCTTTGGAGAGAAAAACTGGCCTTGGAGCCCTCACGCCCCGAGATGCTCCTAAAAGCACCCGGAGGTGTTGTGTGGAGACAGGTGTATGGAGACAGGTGAGCTGAGAGCCCTGCTGAGGCCTGAGGAGGGGGAGCTGGTGTTTTCCAGGGTTGATGGTAAAGGGAGTTGCTGGTGCTGAGCCGAGCAGCTCGGGCTCCTCCTAAGTGCTCTCACTCAGGCGCGGGGGGCTAAACGGGCATCTCTGCTGTTTGGGAAGAGGGGGTCCCCGCAGAAGGCCCAGGACCTCGGCAGCCCTGGACGGGCAGCTCCACTGCCCTGCGAGAGCCCCGCTGTCATCGCAGGCCACTGTCGTCCCTCCACCATCTCCTGGTGTGGACGCATCCACTGCAGGTGGGGAAACTCATGAACCTCCTTGGAAGGTAAATGATGTGAGAGAAGTGCGTTTGCGTGTGTGCGTGTGCGTGTGTGCACGTGTTCCATGCAACCCATTCTACTGAGTGTCTTCTCTACAACCTGCTGTTCCGGGAATGGGAAGATATTTAAAGAAGATAGAGTCTTTGCTTTCAGCAGCTCCCAGTGGGGCAGAGGTTGGGGAGTCTATCGGTAATAAACTGTGTCAAAATCCAGCGGCTTACACCAGCACGTATTCCTCCTCAGCTTCTCCCGCGGCCAGCTGGGCAGAGCCGCACGTCGGCTGGTGGCCTGGCTGGGGCTGGACATCCGGGACGGCTTCGCCCAGGGCCTGGCGGGTTGCAGGCTGCCTGGTCTGGGCAGCTCTGCTGGACGGCGTGTCTCCGCTCCCTGTGCCTCTCCTCCTGCAGGTCAGCCGGGGCTCCTTCCCTTGGTGGCCTCACTTCTGCCCCTGCTGGGCAGGAGGGCAAAGGCTCCCTGACTCTGCCCTGGGCACCTGTCCCAGCCCTGCGTCCACAGTGGGGCGGGGCTCTGTGGCTTCCCGCCCAAGTCCTGGCACCCTCTGTGTCTTGGAGGGGTGGGGGTGGGGTGCTAAGTTCTCCCCCATGTAGAGTCAGAAGCAACTTTTCTGCAAATGGGTTTCCAAACAGCACCCAGGGTCTTGGATGGCACCTGAGTGTACCTGGCTCTGGGAGACTCTGGGTTTAAGACGGACGTGGCCTCACCAGTGAACACGCTCTCGTGAGCTCCGTGGCCCTGACATCTGAGGGGTCCGTGGGTCGTCACCGAGCAGTGACGCAGTTCCATGGGCAGTTCTGTGCTAGGTGCCAACTCGAGCCCAGCTCCCAGCTACTGGAACTCACCAGGCGAAGCAGAGGCGGCCGGACTCTGGAGACGGGCTCAGTCCCGGCTCCCCCACCTCCTTTCCTTAGACCTTGGGTGAGTCGCTTAAGCTCGGTTTCCTCCCCAAGGAGATGGGAGGGCTCCAAGCGTTGTTACAAGGCTGAAGCAAGGTGACGACGTGAGGGTCTTTGGCAGAGGCTCGTCTGTGGATGGCGTCACTGGGTGCTCCCTCCCGGTGCGGGCCACGCTCAGAGGCACTCAGCCAGCTGTATGCCTACAAAGCGGGGCAGGGCCAGCCGGAGAATCTGCTCTGGATGCAGCTCTCCCCACCCCGCCAGCTTTGCATTTTCAGAATCAAACAAAATATTTTCCGGATTATTTGCTCCTTCTGATAATCTGTGCCGCCATCCCTCCCTTCCAACCCCGTCTGGGGTTGACGTATAATTAAGATGTCACTACGTACATGCAGGTTTTAGAAACATTCTAAAACAACATCATCCTTTTAAAAAACAGACCTAAATGGCTCCAAATAGAGGGAAACACGAGCGAAGAGATAAGACCAAAAAGGGGAGTTGGATGAAAAAGACAAGGCAGGTGTAGGGAAGGGGGGAAGCATGTAATTAGAAGAATTACAAAGCAGGGAGACTCGGCCCCTTACTTCCCAGGGTTAGGGACAGTTCAAAGCTCAAGGAAAGTCTCCCTGAACCTCCTTGTATTAGCTAGCTATGGATGCATGACAAATTACCCACAAATTTAGGGGATTGAAACAATAATGAACATTTATTATCTTGCACAGTTTCTGTGGGTCATGAATCCAAAAGTGGCTCAGCCGGGTGGTCCTGGGCCGGGGTCTCTTACGAGACTGCAGTGGAGATGCGGGCCAGCCTGCTGTCGGCTGATGCCTCTATGGGGCTGGAAAGCCGCTTCCAGGAAGGCACCAGTGTGTATGGTGGGTCGTGCTGGCTATTGGCAGGAGGCCTCAGTTTCTCACCAAGGGCCTCCCTGCAGGGCTCCTTGCATGTCCTCACCGCGAGGCGGCTGACCTCCCCCAGAGGGAGACTTTTTGTGACCCAGCCTTTGAAGCCCCACGCCCCTGGGTGAGGAAGGCCCAGGAGGTGCCTCTGGCATGTGGACATCCCAGGGCAAGGGGGCACTCACCGGCACGGCAGCCGCTGATCAGCTCTCCTTGCTGCGTGCCCGCGGCTCTGCCCAGCCGAAGTGCGCAGGGCAGAGGCCGGGGCCCCGGGGGTGGCCTGAGCAGCCTGTCCTCTGAGGCCTTCCAGGGAGGAGAGCAGATGCAGACTGACCCCCCGGTCCCTGCTCAGGGTCCTGCCTTCCAGGGACCGGCCGCCTGGCACCTCTGCCCTGGGCTGCAGAGGGCTTGGGGGAGAGCAGACCAGCTGCTTCTCCTGAAGGGGTCTCACTGTCCAAGGAGGGGGCAGAATGGATCCCAAAACAGGTTCTCAGCAACCCTGGCCTAGGCCTCCAACCACGTGGGTCCTTGGCATGTGCTTGGGTAAAGGAGGGGAAGACAGGACACAGAACACACGTGCCCAGGTGACTGCCCTGCACTTGGCCACCTCTCCCACTGCCCCAGAGCCCTTGGGATCCTTCACCGTGGGCGGGTGGTCTCCTGGAGCCAGCCTCAGGGCCTGAATGGTGGTCCACTCCTGCAGCCTCCCCAGGTCTGCTCCCTCCCTATGAGGGGCTCCCACTCGAGGCCCAAAGGCCCAGACCCACGGGAGGGGCCCTTGTTCCCCCCACCACCACCACCACGTTGCTGCCGCGACTCCGGCTGCTGGCTGGGCCCTGGGCCACCCGACCTGCAGGACTTGAGGCTTCCGGCAGCACCCAGATTCCTCCGGAAAGGAAGCGAGCCAGAGTAAGGCCCAGCTTGGCAGCCTCCCTGGGCTTGATTTGCGGCCAAGGTCTCCCAGGACTTGGCAATGCCCTTCCTCCATGTAACTCCCCCCGCTACGTTCTGCCATTGCTGGTCCTTCCACACACTGGGCTCTCGATGCAGCCAGTGAAAAGGCCCCTCAGAGCCCCCCCTGTGCCTGGGGCGCCAGCTCCACTGTATTCCACCTCCACCCCACCCACTCGCTCCTTGCTGACCACAGCAGGGTAGAAGGATTTGCAGGAAGGCTGCGAGTTTGGGAAGGGGGATGTCCCAGGGAGAAAGGGGATGGCGGCCACGGCAGTCGAGCGCCCGGGTCCTCAGCTCCAGCCAAAGCAGGCCAGAGCTCCCCGGGAGCCTGCGAGGGATTCGACAGCGTCTTATTTCTGGGGGCAGATGCATCTCCACCCTCCTTCACCTCCTCAGCGGGGAGTGAGAAATGACCAGCAGCTCTCCTGTGATAAAGTAATCGGAAAAGAGCGCTGATTCACCTGGGTCCTTGGCTGCCAAGGAAATTCTCTTTTCTTTCCTCCAGCTGCTGCTTCCTGGGGGTGGGGACTCAGCGTTTGCTTTTTAGCCATCCACCCCAGACTGGGGTGAGGATGGGGAAGCGTGGGTCCCTCCTTTAGGGAGGCAGAGTGGGGCCTTGCCGAGAAAGGCCGTCTCTGAACTTGGAGCGCGAACACAGCAATAACGGTGATGTGAGAAAGTGGTGCCGTGCACTGAGGCCTTGGCTGGCCAGTCCTGGGCCTCATGCACCCTGAATCCTCATGTCACCCCAGGAGGGGGCCTGCCCTGCCCCATCTGGACCACATGGAGCAGAGGTTGCCCCAGCCCGAGCTGCGGATTCCAGAGCCAGGGCTCTTCAAGATTCCCTGTATCACGAGATGGCCTCTGGGCCCCCAGGGCTATCCTTGAGCCAATGAGGCCAGCCTGGCAGAGCCTGGAGGACGCCTTGGAGCTGCAGGGCTCGGGTCCCTGGACATGAGGACCACTGGGGCCATCAGAAGGGGAGGGGTGAGGGCAGGTCCCGCAGGGCTCCTGGAAGTAGCTGGAACATCCCTGAACCAGCACTTGATCTTGCCTTTCTGCACACCGAAAAATGGTTAGAGACATCCCCTCCACCAAGGAGGCCCTGGAGCCCTTGGGCCCACCCAGACCCCTTTCTCTTCTGCTCTTCTGCAGCTCGGTGCCAGCCCAGTGCTCATCCCCCACCCTCCCCAGCACAGCTGACACCCCAGGCTGGCAGTTTGGGGCAGGCCTGATTCCAGAAAGCAGAAAGGCCATGCCACGTTCTCCTTCCTCTGCAATCTTCAGAAGTGGCATGAGTCATGGGTTTGTATTTTTAGCAACACAGAGGAACCCGCTGCGTGAAGAAGAATGTGCAGGGACACTTGCACAGTTAATGTAACAAAAGCAATTAATTTGCCTCGTACCTGTGGGGATTGGAGGAGGCAAAGGCGGTGCTCTTTGAGCTGGGAAAGGGAAGAGAAGCAGAGGGCGGGTGGGTGGAGTGCCCTCGGGGTGGGGGTGCCTCCAAGTTTCCTTTGGGCAGCAAATAGAACTGGTTCCCGGGGGGGCAGCTGGCGTGTTCCTGGGCCTGGCCGTTTTGGCCATTGTCCTGCTCGGGCCGAGGCTGCTTTACGTGGACAGACGCAGAGCGTGGGGAGTCCTCTTGTCATCATTATCCACGGAGAGCTCGACATGTCGGAGGCACCTGGCCAAACGCACTGCACATGCAATCCATTGCACTTTTCCTTCACAACGGCCCTGGGAAGTAGCTGCTAAAATGATGGATTTTGCAGATGAGTTGAGCAAGGCCTGGAGGGATTGGGGTCTGGCCATCAGGGAGGGATGGTCTGAGAACGGGGTGGGGTGGGGTGGGGGGTAATTCCCAGAGGTTCTCTCAACTCCCGCAGCCTCAGTCATGGCCTTAGCAGAGCTGTGCTGAGGGGCAGCGTGGCCAGAGGAAAGGGGGCCATTCCCAGAGCTGGCACCTGCCCCTCCCCGACTCCCTCTATTGTTCTTTTTCTGTTGAAGTACACTCCTTTAAAATGAAGGCAGAGGTTTCTTGTGGGTTTTACTTAATTGATGCAAATCAGTTGAAAATGATTCCCTAAGTAGGGAATGAAGAGGGTGGGTGTGGGGGAGGGGACACTCGGGCCCTTGTCCTACCCCTGAGCTTGTCCCCACGTGGCCCTGGACGAGGCTCTGAGGCTGGCCCCTTCGCCTGTCCTGGGAAATTGCGGTGAATGCACCAGCCTGTGTATTTCACCCTGTGACAAGTTAGCACAAGCTTGGTGGCTTAAAGCAACAGGAACGATCATCTCCCGTTCTGGAGGCCACAGGCCTCAAATCAGCTGGGCTGCACTCCCCCCGGGGCTCTAGGGAAAGCCCCCTTACCTCCTCCAGCTTCTCCTGGCTGCAGCGCTCCTTGGCTGGCAGCCGAGCGCTGCCTCCATGGTGGCACGGCCACCTCCTCTTCTCTGTGGATTCTCCTTCTGTTTCATTGATTTTAGGGCTCACCCAGGTAAACAAGGAAGATCCTGTCATCTTTACATCTGCAAAGACCCTTTCTCCAAGTCAGGGCCCATTCACAGGTTTTGGGGACTAGGATGGGGGACACCTTTTTGGGGGGCCACCATTCAATGCCCTGCCAGAATCGTGCTGGAGGTCCCGCTGCTCCGGGGACCTTGGCGTGCCAGACCCTGCTTGGTGGACCTGTGTGTGAGACACGAACTCGCGTGGACCGTCGCGGTTGTCACCTTCACCATCCTCCTTCGGGGTCTCTTCCAGGAGGAGGACTTGTCCAGGAAGAGCTCTGACCTGGAAGTCACAGACCACGCTTTTTGAGTCTGCTCTGACCCTGGCTGCTTGGACCCTTGGTCTAATGTTTCTGGGCCTCAGTTTTCCCATAGAATCCTTTGACAATCCGTGTAGCAAGTCGGCAAGCACTATGCACGTGAAGGAAGGTAAACCTGTGTCTTCCCTGCTTATGTCACAGGGCTGGAGAGAGCACAGAATGAAATGAAAGACGGGAAGCACTCTGGTAAATTAAAAAGCACGATGCAAATGAGGTGCATCACCATTCCCATTCCCTGGGGTTCTGGAACCCGACCCCAGCACCGAGCCCCAGCCTCCTGGGACGAACTTGTCATTCCTAACGAGTCAGGTCGCTTTGCTTCCAAGAGGGCGAGCCGGAGATTTCTCAGGGATGCAATCACACAGAGAGGAAGCTCCTGGTACCCTCTGCTTTTGTCAGTTCAGAGCTGCTTCTCCCCCGCTCTGGCTGCCTGGCCCCCTCCGGCGGCCTGGAGGGCAATCCCGGACCCCAGGACACACACATGCGGAGAGCAGCCCTTGTCCTGAGATGTCCCACCAGAGCCACAATTTTTGAATGAGAAGGTGGCTCAGGGAGGCTTGCAGGGGATCAGCTCCAAGCTGCACCCCCACGGGCAGGATTCTCCCCAGGAACAGACCTGCCTGGTTACCCCCTAATTACTGATTTGAAATCCATTCACCCCATTGTTCAGCCAGAGCCGTTGGCTGTCATCTATCACTTGGCCGGTCGACCAGAACCCCCATGGGAGCTAAAGTGCCAGGAGCTGACGGCTGGTCAGCGAGGGTCTCGTTCAACCGTCCACACCACCGCCAAGTGGGGGGACCCAGGCTGGGGTGTCTGGAGACCCAGGTCCCTCTGCCTTCCCGCCACCACCCCATCACCCCATCTTAGTTGTCCTCCTTCGTGAAATTCCTCGCTGTGTCCAGCCTCCATGTCCACGTTGCCTCCCTCCCTAGGGCCGGTACTTGTGCAGTCCACGCTGATCCTGCTGAAATTGCCCTGTGCTTTAATTAAAAAAAAAATTATAATTGTAAAATTAGCATAGCAACATGCAGTTTTTTGGGGAAAAAAAAGCGAAATCATCAGGGAAACCTCAGTCCTAACGCGACCATCTCCTCCTTAGCATCGCCCCTTCCCGTTCTCACCTGCATCTCACCTGTATCTCGCACTCTCCTAGCTCCCTGCTTTTGGTCCCCTCGGATTTGATCAAATTAGGTTTTCTAAAGGACTGCTTTGCAGTAGCAGCTCCCTGGCTCACGCCCCACCCCAGCAGAATCCTTAGCAATCAGGGCCCTCCCTGCTCTGTCTCCCTAAGGGCAGCCCCTCCCACTTCACACCCACTCCTCCCCCACCCAGCTGGACAGCTCACTGCTCTGGGGACTCTGCCCCCTCTAGCCAGGACTGTGGCCGCCCCACCTCTGGCTCCCCTCTTTCTTATCTTTCAAGAACATTAAATCCACTTTGAATCCTTTTTTCCAACATTTTGTTATGAAGATTTTCAAATGATCCCATTTAAAATAGGTCCTTCTTTTCCCTTGTGGTCTATCCCCCTCCAGGTAGCATTGGGCTGTGAATGCCAGGTGCACCTGCTTCAGGTGTGGTCTAGGGTATGGCAGCTGGGTGCCACCAAGAGCCCCTCTTGGTTCAAAGGAGATCTGCTGCCACCTCCTCCCAGGGCCTCACAAGGACAAAGAGGTAACGTTTCCTGAGCACGTGTTGTATGCCACAGACTGTGCCAGGTGCTGGGTGCAAGGCAAGGTCTCAGCCCTTCCCCCCCAAAGCCCACAGACCTGCGGGGGCAAGAGGTGAGGCACGCGACAGAAGGGGCAACTGACTCAGTCAAGGGAGTGGGGGGACAGGCCTTGAATCGGGCCAGGAGCAGGGCCAAGAAGGAAGAGCCCTCCAGGTCAGGAGACAGACTTGTAAACGAGCAAGGCCCACTTCAGGGCACTGTGCTCACCCACGTCAGAAAGATGAAGGCGAGCGAGGATGCAGATGGCGGGGAAGGGGCTTGGAAGCTAAGTCAGGGGCTGCTGGCGAAGCCTCTCGGCTGCCAAGTGAAGGATTCTGCATCAGAACCCCCAAAATAAAACCACCGAGGATGTCTCAGTGTAGACGGGTTTGGGTTCAGAAAATCACTTTGCAGGCAACAGCCTGTGGATGGGGAAAACTTGCGGGGTGGTGGGGACAGGGACCCACGAGGGGTGATTGCAATAGCTCAGGGAAAATGTTGGAAGCCTGGGCCTCGGTGGGATGGGCGGAGACGCAGGGCGGCACAGAGAAGGACGTGGGAGGTGACATCCACAGCTCAAGGACGAGGGAGGTGACATCCACAGCTCACAGACGTGCTGCCAGACCCTGTGTGCCTCCAGAGAGAAATGTGGGGCACCCTGGGACTTTGCGTTAGGGACTCTGGCGGGGAGGAGCCAATTTGGGGAAGTGAGTTCAGTTCTGAGTCGATTGAGTTTGATGGACTTGTGGGAGATCCAGATGGAAGGTACCAAAGGAGATAAAAGCACAGGCCTCTCGGGGGCATTTCAAGTCATGCAAACACAGCGCCCACGTTCAATGTCACGCACACACGTGCCGCAATGACTGCCCCATCACTGCACGCTTTGATGCTCGGTGGTTGGGGCACCTCGAGGCGTCAGGTCAGCAGGAGGGGGTCTGGGTGGGGGTGAGCAGCAGAGAGAGGGAAGGGGGCACTGGTTTGCTCGGGGATGGGGGAGCCGGGCAGAGGGGAGACGGTGCCGCAGGGAACTAAGAAGGGGGTGTCTGTGAGCATTCAAAATGCACACTGCCTGCCTCCTTCTCGCTTAGGCCCGCCCTAGTGTGCTTTGGCACACACGTGCCCACGTGCACAGACACTCGTGTACGCACACCCTGCAGGCGTGGGGGAATGGGCAGCTCCGAGAGGAGCCCCGGAGGACCGGTGTCTCCCGTCCACCCAACCTGAGCAGGCTTCGGAAAGAAGAGGACACTCTCCCTGCTGTGCTTAGGCTCCAACTGTTTTCTTGGAAACACCGACAGCTCTGCTGCCATTTGCCTGGGGAGCCAGCGTCCCCCGAGAAACAAGAACCTTCAGCCTTTCTCCAAAGGCAGACCTGGGGGGTCCCCAAACGGCAGGCCCCTTCCTTCACTCCGGGGAGAGCAGCTTTGCAACGCTGAGGCCATTTCAGTCCTAACCCTGACTGCAGCCCGAGCCCAGTCCAGTGTCCACGGGCTGAGGTGCCCCTGAGGCTTCCTGATTCACGGGAGATGGCCGGAGGTGGGCGCAGGGCTCCACTCTCGGCGCTTCGGCAAGAGAGTCCGACCTTTGGGGAAGGTTGCTGGCTTGTCCGAAGGAGTGTAAGGTTTCCAGGATTTTCTTGTCTTCCTTCACTCTCCTGTTAACCAGGTGGGGACCCGTTTCCCTGACTTTTTTCTCACTTTAGGCTCTTCTGCATTGCTTTGTTTTGGTTTTTAAGCCTCTGTCCTGGGCTTCCATTTTGGAAAGTGCTTTCTATGTCCAAGGCACCTTAAAAAGGCAGCCAACGGCTCCCTGGCTCGGTCCTCTCTGCTTGTTTCCTTGGCAACCGGAGGCAGGGCAAACAGAACCTGTCAGATGGAAAATGTCAGTTACAGCAGGTCTGGGGTGAGCAGGGAAGGGATGGGGCAGGAGGAGGGGAAGAGTGGAAGGGAAGTGGAGAGGGTGAGGGAGAGCTGGTGGGCACTGCGGGGGTGGGGGGGCATCCTGCCCATGCGGGGCTGCTGCCCCAGTCCAGGCAAGCCAGCAGGCACGGGAGGTGGCTCCTTGATGGAACCAGGGAGGGGGCTTCGGAGAGGAGGGCAGGGGAGGGAGGAGGCAGGCTGACAGGAGGCAGCCACCCCCTGCCCAACTGATTATCCTATTGTCTTAGGGGTGATTTGGTCTGCTGGGGCGGGGGGCACTGCCTGTCCTAGAGACCCCTCAAGCTGTGTGTTTGAAGCTCAGGGTCTGGGCAGCAGCGGGGAGGGGGGAGTTTCAGGAGAAGAAGTTCTCAAACCCGGGCCGTCCGAGGAGTCTGGAACCTGCTCCCACGACCTCTGTATTGCCGGCTGCCCTCGCTGGACCAATGGTCAATGCCTCTTCCGAAGAGAGAAGGGTGCTTTCAGGCGGCGGGGAAGGAGGGCCAGGCGAAGGAGGGCCAGGCATGTGCTCACACGGCCCGAACGCGCCCCTCTCGGAGAACCGCAGGGACAGAGACAAAGAGGGGAGGTTTGCCGAACAGCCTAGAATGTTATTATATGCATTATTACGCTGCGGAGAAGCAACTGGTTAAGGGCTGGAGGCCAGTGAGGTGTGCTGGGCGGGAGGGCGCCCGCGTGGTCCCGGCAGGCCTCTGCTGTCGTCCTCAGAAATCCCAGAAGCCCCCAATCTGCTGCGCCCGGTGCACTCGAGTGGGAGCCGTCCTCCGTCAGCCGGGCCCCCGCCTGGGCTTGGGAGGCTTTTCGGGCGGCATTTCCTTAAAACTGATAAAGCAACGTGGGCAATCGTGGGCATGGGGCAGGCTCGGCAGGGGGAGGCTCCAGAACTGTGCTCTGTTCCTCTTGGGAAGGAAGGAGTCTAAGCCCCGGGGGGAGAGAAGGCTCTGGGAAGGAGGCCAGGGAGAATTCCAGCAGACACAGTCATCGGATATTTTACTGGGTTATCCTGAGAGAGACACCGTGCAAAGTGGGGCACCGGGGACATCGGCCGTGGTTCTGCCAACCCCGAGCTCCTCTGATGCTTGGCTTTGTGGGGTGTGAAGATGTGACCCCCGGCTTCCTGGCTGGGGGGAGAGGTGGTAGAGGGTAGGGACAGGGTGCAGCCCATACAGCCTGAGGTTACGTGTGTAGGAAGGTGGTGGGGGGCCAGGGGCCAAAACAGGCCTGAAATACGGGGCAGTGGGGCCTCAAGCCCTGGCTGGGTACAGGTTCAAGGGGCCTCTCTTCTTTCCTGGTGTCGAGGACAACCTGAAAAATATATGGCCACTTCAATACTCAGTCCCACTCAAGCATGCTTGAAAAGGAAACACAAAACCTCCAGATAGAAAACAAAAATATAGCAATGCAACAGCACAACCAGGTACGACCGACCCCAGACTTCTCGACTTCATGATACTGCAGCGGCAGGAAAGAAAACTGCAATCAGTTCTGAGCACACGTCCCCTTTCCCTGCAGTCCCCTCTCCTTCTGGGGTTTCTTTGTTTTTTGATGGGCACTCTGCCCCCTCCCATCTTTTTTCAGGGCTCTGGGGACTCCCCAAGGACTCAAGATTTTGTGCTTGGCCCAGTCGGGACACTCTCTGCAGACAAGCCGGCAGAGTGACGTGGCCGGTCACTCAAGGTGACGTCCGTGCACGCGGGCCCCAGTTGTCGCCGAGAAAGCAGCTCTGCTGGTAACCATGGTAAATTGCTGGCTCCACGCCTCTCACTTAAAGGCCATGCGGACTTCTTGTCAGGCTGGGGCATCCTTCAGCGATGACATGCTTCACCCTGATTGACAATTACCTTCCCCTGGAAGTTCGGGAGCAGCCCGGCTGCAATTACATCTTGTACAGGAAAATGAGGGAAATAAAAAGGGGAATCATTATTTTATGAATATTGCCTCTGGCAGGCGGCTAAGGAAGTGATCCTTATTTTTTTAAGAGTTAACTCTCGATTATCCACATGTGAGCCAGAGGGACACTCTTATTCCCCCCAGCTGGTAGGTCTTATGGCTTTCTTGCTATCGGTTTGGGTTTCTCCCCAGGCTCGTTCTAGGCGTGAGGACGGGCCGCTTTGGAAGGATCCGCAGAAACAGTCACTTCGCAGCACGGCTCCTGCCTCCTCCTGGGGTGGGAGGGGCTGTTTGGCCACCCCTTCTCCCCAACAGCTGGATTTTTATTTTTATTGTGGTAAAATACACGTAACATGAAAGTTATGATTTTAACGCGAACACTTCGGTGGCGTTTAGCATATCCAAAATATTGTGCAGTCACCACCTCCATCTACTCCAGAACTCTTTCACCACCCCCCAGGAAACCCTGTCTCCAGTAAGCAGGCACCCCCGTCTTTCCCTCCCCCTTGCCCCGACAACCTCTAAACTGCTTCTGTTTCTATGGATTTACCTAATCCTGGATATTTTATATAACTGGAATTATAAAATATGTGGCCTTTTGTGTTTGGCTTTTTCATTTAGCATAGTATTTTCAAGGCTCGGCCATGTTGCGGCATGTATTGGAGCTTCATTCCCTTTTAATTCTTTTTTTTTTTCCAAAGGTTTATTTTTATTTATTTCTCCTCACCCCTGTGTTTGCACTTGCTATGTCTGTTTGTCTTCGTTGTTTCTTTAGGAGGCCCTGGGAACCGAACCAGGGATCTCTGATTTAGGAGGGAGGCGCCTAATTGCTTGGGCCACCTCCGTTCCCTGCTTTGCTGTGTCTCTCGCATTGTGTTTTTCTTCTTGTGTCTCTTGTTGCGTCAGCTTGCTGTGCCTGCGCATCACGCCAGCTCGCTGTCTTCTCCAGGAGGCACTGGGAACAGAACTAGGGACCTCCCATGTGGTAGGCGGGAGCCCAATCACTTGAGCCACATCTGCTTCTCCCCTTTTTATTCTTGAATAATATTCCATTCCATGCCATATCCACGGACATAGCACATTTTGTGTATCCATTTATCCACTGATGGACAGTTGGGTTGTTTCCAACTTTTAGCTTGGTGGCTAGTGCTGCTATGCTCACGTGTGTACAAATTTTTGTTTGATCACCTGTTTTCAATTCTCTGAGTAGCTACTTAGGAATGGAATTGCTGGTATTTGGTAATTTTATGTTTAACTTATTGTGAAGCCATCAAACTGTTTTCCACAGTGAGGGTACCATTTTACATTCTTACCCATGATGTAGGAGGGTTCCAATTCCTCCACTTCCTCGCCAGCATTCATGAGCTGGATTTTTTTGCTCAGAAAACTCTTCTTCATATCGGTGGCAAAAATGGGACTTTCTTTTACCTAGATTTTGACCTAGGTGCTATGTTGAATGTTTTGTCCTGTGGTGCCTTCCCACTGGGGCAGTATGGGGGCCTCTAACTTGAGGACCCACAGAGGCAGCCTTACCTGGGAGAACCGCCAGGCCTGAGACCCTTTGGCAGGGTCGTGGGGGGCTTGGGTTTTGGAGCTGGAAGCCCCGTCCACCGTCAGCGGCTTGACGTTGGACAAGTTGCCTCGTTAAGCTTTATGTCCTCATCTGTTAAAGGGTGCCCCAGCCCCTCCCCTCAGCACTCACCCCTGCTTGCTGGGACATCTCTGACTCACTGTCCGAGGTGGCATCCACCAGGCAGGGGTGCAGGAGGGTGAGGTGTTGCTCCTGGGAGCAGCCTTTGACTCTTGAAGCCTGGGGAGCTGGTATATGGCTGCCCCAGCTCCCGCTGCCCTTGGGTGGGAAGCTCTGAGGCGCGTTCTACAGTGTCTCCCAGAGCTCCCCAGCGGGATGGGGCTCCGGCGCCCTCGGCGGTAACTGCGTCAAGACCTCCCTTTCTTGGCTGCCTCCGCATCCCCGTCTCACTTCCCCACTCCTCTACCGGTGTTTCCTGGATTCCCGTCCCAAATCCGTGGCTTGCTCTCAAATTCTCATCTCAGAGTGCGCTTCCTGGGGAGCCAAACTGATGGGGATGAGAAGATCTCAGAATAGTGGCCTAAGGATGAAATGACTGTGTGTGCACAAAGTGCTCGGTGCAGACCTGGGCACACGGCAAGCATTCAGTGGACGTCAGCGGTCATTGTCACTGCAGAAATGGCTAACAGAGAAGTGTGTAATTGTCTGTTTTTTGGGGGGACTCATTGCCCCAGGGGGAAAAGTGAGCTGGAAACAAATATGAAGACAGCTTAATTTAGAGCCAGGTTTTCTCATACTAGTCACAGCGTCCAGCAACACACACGAGACACAGCCCTGGGCCTTTGCCCAATGAGTACAGCACACATTTTTGACAGTGGTTTGGTCTCTCTGAATTGCACTTTTCCCAAGGCCCGATAGCCAATGAGCCGGCTTCCTTGTTGAGTACACGCACTCAGGTGTGGCGGGGGGACCTGTGGAGGTGACAGTGCTGGTCTGGAAGCAGAAATGGGCTTGGATAGTCCACAAGTGGATTATCAGCCACGGAAAATCGAGAGGTAGCAGTGCTTATTTATAAGTACCCGCAAGGGGACAATCAGGGAGGGGGAAGATGCTGGTAAACCAGAACGGGGACAGGGGGGCAGGGGCCCTGCCAGTCCTCGGCTGCTCTGTTCCAGAATGGGGAGGCTGCTAGTGGGAGCTGGCTGCTAGGAGGGACACTTCTTCTCAGCTGACCTCCCAAACGCCAGCCTTCGAGCACCGCCTGGACTTTATCTCTCAAGAGCACATCCTTGGGACCCGGATTGAACTGTCCCTGCCCTTTAAAGATGGGATATTTTTAGCTGGGCTTCCAGATCTCATGCCTCCAAGCAGGCTCCCCAACCCCATTTTCCATGAGAGTTTCCTCCCAAGAGGACACAGTTTACAATTGGCTCAAGAGGGAAGTTATACAACCCCAGCCGAGCCATGGAAGGTTCTATTGCTATGCAGTGTTCCATACGGGCCTTTTGGAGGGGTGGGGGGTGGTCAGAGAGGCCTGGCACATCAAGAACCGATCGACAGCGCAAACTGGTCTGCAGTCCTGAGCTCACTTTCACCTGGCCAGTGCCCAGGGATTGCTCACAAATTACTCCCGGCAAAAATGAAGAGGGTCAAGTTTCTGCTGCAGGCCCCTCTGTGGCTCTCCTCGCCAATCCCTTCTAAATCTATCGAGTGGGGAAGAACTTGGAGCCCCTGCCTTCTGGCCGGCACCAACTCTCCTCATCACTGGTGTGTGTGTACTGTCCATGGCGAGACAGAAAAATGGAGTCCCAACTTGCCTCTCCTCCTTGTCCTCCACTTGACCTTTTTCCTGGCCCTGGCTCCATGCTCAGACCTGGTCAGGACCCTCCCTGGGTCTGCTCCATTTGCTGGACAGCCCCACTCGTCGCTTCCAGTCCTCTGGGCCCTTGTTGGGTAATGAGGGGTACTTCACCATCGTCAGCTGCCTCCAGCAGGCAAGGGGGTGGACTGTGTGTTTGTGCAAGTGCACCAGAGTGTGGGGGAAGGTTAGAGATGGAAACCCCCCCTGTTGGAATGCAAAGAGGACCGGAATTCAGGGCTGGTTCAGAAAGTGGGGGTGGGGTGGGAGGTGGGGGGTGGATGAAATGGCAAAACGCCTAGATTTTTGCCCTTCCAGGGTGCTCCTGGTTTTCCCCAGTTTGTGTGTGTCAGGCTGAGCTTGAATGCATTTTAAAACCAAGGAATAAAGGGGAGCGGGTGTAGCTTAAGTGATTGAGCGCCTGCTTCCCATGTAAGAGGTAACCGATTTGATCCCCTAAAAACAAGGGGATCTCCTAAAAACAAAACGTACAGAAAAACCAACTCTCATGGGGAGTGGATGCAGTTCAGGGGTTGAGCACCTGCTTCCCACATATGAGGTCCAGGGATCAATCCCCGGTACCTCCTTAAAAACAAACAAACAACAACCAGGGAATAAAGGCTTTCCTCTTGGCCTCTGCCCACAGACCCCTGGCGTGTCCGAGGCTGCAGTGCTTCTGGGCGCTTGGCCTCTCTCTGGTCAGATGCGGCCTCTGTGGGCCCTGGGCACTGACCAATCTGTTCTCACTGGCAGGCAATGGCTGTTCTGGGCTGCAGGCCTGGATTTTCCCCCACGTTTTCCCTGAGTTCTTATATAAATGCCGCTTGATGGCAGTCACCTACTCCATCATAGGGACCCATCAAACGAGCCAGTTGAGCCCATAAATTATTGCACAAACCATTCCAAACAATAAGGCAATTTTACTTACTGAACCATTAAATTTACATACTTAAATTAGACCCAACCAGACATCGTTTGAGGATGTCTCGGGGCCAGACAAACAATGAGTTTCAGGCAGTGCCGCCTTGTGTTTCCCCACCTTTCCCATGAAATTAATGAGGTGTTTCAATTTAATCATCATTACAATCACATCTTTATTTAGTTCCTTAGCTGGGTTTGACCTGCTGCCTTGTGTGGCCGAGGTGTGACCCCTCTGCCCTGGGAGGGAAAGAGGGGTCAGCAGGGCTCCTGGGGGTGGCTGTAAGCCCGCTGCTGGCCCAGGGGTGCTTGCTGGACCTCGTTTCTTCCACCTGGATTTATCCTCCCAAGAGCCTGCGGCTTTCTGTGATGGAGAGCTCAGAGCCGCCAGGTGGGAGACACGCAGTGTTCCTTGACCCAAATGCTATATCAGATACCAAGCCTGACCCGCTGCATCTTCCGAAGACTTCTTGGCTCTTTCCCTCCTCTCCATTCCTAATGCCAGAGCCTGAGCTCAGGCCCCAAGCTTGTCCCCTTGGCGCTTGTCTTGGCTGCCAGAGCAACTTACAGAAACTGGAACTCTGACTTGATTCTCCCTAGCTCGAGGCCCCTCGGGGACGCCCCGTTGCCTGGAAGAGAAAGGCCAAATTCTTGATGCTGGCATCCAGGGCACCTCCGGCACACTCCCGCTGCCCCCACCTAATGTTCCCACCTTGTCTCCTGCTGTTCCTGCCCTGACCTTTGCCATCCCCTAAACAAATTGCCTCCGGCCCCTGTCCCTTCACCCCACGTACCCCCTACGTTGACCCGCCTCATTCCTCGGGGACTTTGCTCGCACAACGCCCTGGCCTAGGGAGTGCCTTCCCACCTCTAGTCCTTGTGGAGGCACCATTTCCTGCATCTCCTCCATGTGCATTTCCAAATCCTCAGGTTGGGCCTTCTGCTCCCCAGGTACCTCCTGGACCACCTTCTGTCACTCACCCGTTAGTCTGGAACTATCAGCTCATGTGCCTGTCTCCAGGTGAGTCGCACTCACCCCTGCACCGCTGGCGCTGCCTGGCCTACAGGGATGCTCACAAATGCCTCCAGGCAAATTAATTGGGGCGAGGAGGGGGCAGCCTGCAGGCTCCGCTTCCTCCTTCCTCTCTGTTGGCCTCTGCCACCCTTGCCCCACAAACGCTCTCACTCTGCATTTGTGCATGAGGAGACCCAGAAGAGCCTGATGGTGCTTCGGCTCTGTAGAAGCCTGATGGGGAAACATCCAGCGGCCGTGGCCTCCCGGGTGTTTCTGTGGACAAAGGTGAAAACCGAGTTACAGTTGAGTGAAGCCTGGACATCAGGACGCGTTAGGAAATTCGCCCCTTTGTTATGAGAAGAGTGCCAAGTTAGGGGTGTCGGGGGATATTGGGACACCGCCGGTGGTTTGGGAGTGGAGCCCCCATCTGCTCCCTGTGCCTCTCTCTGCCGAGGTGCTTTGGGGGCTCCCAGAGTCTCAGATGCAATACTCGGCCTCAGCAGAAGCATAGTGAATGAGTCACGTGTCAGCAGGCTTGCTCCCTGGAGCCCTCGGGGAGGGCCTGGCTCAGGAGGCCACAGGGCCAGGCTGGTGACAGTGAGGCCACGGCCGGCCCACAGCCAGCGACCGCCCGGGCTCTCAGAGAGGACGGCAGGCTCTCCCAGGCCACGCCAACGGTCACTCGCGCGCCTCGTGGTGAGTGGCTGGACGCCTGCGTGGAAACCATTTTTAAAGTGCCACTTTTGTCACAGACAGTGACACATGGTAAAGGTCAGACCCGATAAAAGCAGCGTCCGCGGTTCTTGGGCAAACACGCTTCACCGCCTAGAGCACAATTCCAGTGCCCACCCTGCAGAGGGGCCAACGGCGCTTCAGGCAAAGCAGTGAATTGGCTGCTGGCCTCTCGCTGGGTGGGGGGCACGAGGTATGAGGCCCTGCAGCCTGGAAAAAGCTGGAAAAGCTGCCAGAAAAAGAAAGAGCTTTTGAACATTGGCAGCGGGGCTTGCCATCTCTGATTCCCTCCCCATCGGGCTAGGGGTGGGGAGGGAGGGAGAGCGCTTGGCCCCGACAGGGGTGACCTCGAAGGGAATTCAGAGTGGTTTCTGCCAGCTCGATAAGGAGGTGGTGAACAAAAGGATGGTGTTAAAGGCGGAAGGCAGACGAGTGGAGATCTGGTCTACCTGCCCAGTTGGAGGCCTAAGCTGTGCAATGCCTTGATTTGGGGCTATGGGAGAAACTTGCCCTATAAGGTCAACCTCTGCTCTCAGGCAACTCAGGGCACGTCTGATCAGCCCCAGACCTGGGAGAGTGGCCTCACATTCACAGAGACCTGTGTGCATGAGCAAGGGGTGGTAGGGTGGGGGTCTACCAGCTCGGACTCAGCTGCATCCTCTCTCCTGACCCTGTCGCCCACTCACCCCACCACGACTGCACCCACACATTGTTGGGGCACATTTTACAGCCTCCCTGCCTCCCGGCTCACCTTGCAACCAATTTCCAAAAACCCAATCTAATTATGGATCCCTCCATGCTTTCAGTCTTGGCGAAGGCCTGTACAATTAATGTGGCTTTCAGCAGTGCATGGCAGGCTGGCAAATGTCTGACAGCCAGTCCCTGGAAGACCGTGTGTACGTGTGTGTCGTTATAAATTATACTGGTATAAAGGATGTGTGGCACAAACCTACAAATAATAATAAGATATACAGTATTTCTTACAGTAAATTCCATATAGCCACTCGATACTCACAGAATGCTTTCTTTGATTTTGCTGCACTCTCGTATCCGTAGCTAACCTATGATTTCAATTCCACCATGATTTGATGATCTTTTTTCTGATATTCAGAATGTAACAGCAAGAAACCCGACATGATTCACATTTGAATCTGCATTATTAAAATTTTCTCCTTGGAGAGAAATTTTCTCCTTGGAGAGCTCAAGTGGTTGAGCGCCTGCTTCCCATGTACGAGGTCCTGGGTTCGATCCCCGGTACCTCCTAAAAAAATTTTTTTTTTCTCCTTCACTTTCTTAAGTCTAGACAATAACAACAAAAACTATATATATATTGACTTGTAGTTTGCCTATTTCCGTGGTGCAAATACTCCTACTATGGCTGATTCCAAACTGTCGAGATGACATCACCAAATGCAGATTTGGGAAGAGACTCAGGGTAGCCACTGTTATACAATAAATAATTCCTCCATACAAATCTATGAATATAAATAACCTCACAAGCACAGCTGAGACTAAAATGTGGTAAAATAGGAAGTGAAGTGTTTGGGCTATTTATTACCACTGTTTTTAATAAAGTTGCTTTAATTGTAAACTTGTATAATTTAATTTTTAATAATGGCTGTCTTCAACAAACAGTAAGCGGATCTCAAGGTGGGGGCGAGCAGGCTCCTGCCCGCGCTGCCCAGGGCTGCCCCTGCCCGCTCTCCAGACTTGCTGCAGCTGCTTGCTCTAGGCGCTGGTCAGGCAGGTTTCTCCCAGCTGCCCCTCTTCTCTGAACCTTACAGGTGCTGATCCTCTGCCCGGGATACCCTCCCCTCGTGCCGCTGGCCCAGCTGATTCCAGCCCCTCTGCTCCCCTCCCTTCTTATTGCCTGAAGCTCCCAACCTGGTGCCTGGGGTTTAAATGACTCATGTCATTAGGTTACCTCCAGTTGCAGCAAATAACACCACTGGCTGGTATTCATAGAGGAACGCCTCTCTGCAGGAACCCCTGGCCCAGGGCCGAGGGGTGGGCAGGATGTCCATAGAGAGAGTCATCCATCGGCTTGGCCGGGCCAGCCACCTCCCTCCACCCCGCATGGCCTCCCCCTAGCCGCCATTCTGTACCAAGAGGCCTGGGGAGCTTTCGGGCCCGGGAATGGCCTTATGTTTCCCTCAGCTTTTCTCACTCAACAAAGACGTAAATCCTAGAGGAGATTCAGTAAACAATCGTGAAATCATGGAAAAAGATTTCCTCAGAATTATCAATGTAATTACTTTCCCTTTAAAAATTAACATTTTCTTTCAATCTAATATACATTATATTTCATGATTTCAAAATAAAGATCTTTCAACAGCTTTAAAAAATAAAAAATAAAAATAAATAAATCCTAGAGGAGAGTAGCAAAAGGGACGGAAGGATTAAGAGAAGGGAACAGGAAGAAGCTTTAGGAGAGGAGGATTTTCCATACCTTCTTCCTGGATTGGCTAAAGCAGCTGCTACATTCGCACCCCACAATTCTTGGAAGTTGCAAATGGGGCGGTGGAAACAGAAATGCTGAACATACTTCAGTATTGGGGTCACAGGCCGTGGGGGACTAACTGGTTTGTTCGTTCATTTGTTCACCCTATGCTTGGGCGCCTCGATTCGGGCCCTGAGAAGGGCGCTGAGAGGAGGCAGGTACTCGCCCAGCCCACCCTACGTTTCCCCGGGAGCAGAGATCGGAGGAATCAACCTAGACTGTGAAGGCTGCAGGAAATCCTTACCTTAATTACCCTTTAAGTTCCGGCCTTCCCTCTGAATTACCCCATTAACCCTTTCTTCCAGAAGGGACCGCCTGTCCGGAGGGAGGCCACACCTCTCTGAAGACCCAGGCAAGCCGGAGCTGCCTGCTTCCCTGGAAAGTGCAGCCGGAAGGTGCAGGAGCTCAGTGAAGGTTTGCTGGCAGGGCCCAAGGCCCAGACAGAGGCTCCAAGATGCCCGGTGGCCTCCGCGGCCCTGGAGAAGACGTCGGCAGAGAGCCTGGGGGATGGAGGCGAGAAAGGAGGTTTTAGAGCAAAGTTCCACGGGGGTCTAGGGAAGCTGTAGGTGCTCCTCTGGCCTCCTTGGAAAAGGTGGGAGAGAACGGGCCCCTGGGCTCGCCCAGCCGGGGAGGCAGAAAGCGGGGAGCCACCCAGCTTTCGCCCCCTTCCTGGCCCCGCCTCTGAGGCCTGGTTCCCTTCTCCTGCCACAGCTGCTACTCTGGGCCACCGCGAGCCTGGCAGGTCCCTGCGTGTGCCTTGCTGTTTCTTGCCCTCGTGGCTTTCTCTCCTGGTGTCTGCTGTCATAGAAAAAGATTGCCCTGGACGGTGTTGAACTGGCAAGGATGACTTTATTCAAAGCCAAATGCAACAGGGGAGGGAGATGAGAACCAAATCTGGCCCCGACTCCCCTGCAGCGGGGGACGGGGGTTTTTGAAGGGCTGGGGCGAGCTGGTGGGGAGCACTGGAGGACGTTGGGGGCGGGTCTGCCACTTGGCCTCTGTCCTGAGTCTACCGTCCAGGTGGGCGGATTCCGTAAGGCCAGGCCAGGGGAGTCGGGGGCCTAGAGTCAGGGAGCAGCCAAGGGGAGTCACGCTACGGCCGTCTTGGTCAGGATCACAAAGCGTGGGGGGTTCTCAACCTGCTGTGTTCCGGGACCGTGGGGCTCAGGTGACACTGCGCCGTGTCGCTACAGAAGGGCTTGTTCTGCTCCTCTAACCTCCGTCCACCTGCCAACCCCTTTCCACCGTTAACCCAGCTCCGTAGTCACCTGGCAACGGCACCCCGCCCACCCCAGGAGACGAGCCCCCACCTCTGTTCATGGTGAGCGTGCACAGCGCAGAGCCTTGCTGGATGAGTGTCCTTGAAGGCGGGGCCGTCTGGGCTTCACCTTTGTGTCCCTGGTGCTCAGGCTGGCGTCTGGCCCCCAGGAGTCGGGTGCCAAATGCTTGGGGAGCACACGAGACTGTGGACTTTTGGGGAGCGGGGACATTGTCTTCCTCACCTTTGCATCTCCAGCACGGAAGGCGGATGCAGGGTGGGTGCCCACAAACAAATGCATGGCTGGGTGAGTGAACACCTGGGCCCAGGGGTGCTGAGCAGGCGCGCAGGTGTGTGCACATGCAAGGAGGGGCAGGGGGCGGCCCCGCGGCGGAGGCGGGGTGAAGGCGTGTGTGCCTGCAGCTGCCTTTGCCTTTTCTAAATTGACTGGGAGGTATTCTGCCCAACCCCCCCCCCCCTGCCCCCGGCAGCCCTGGCACCTTTGGGGGCTGGAAATTCCTTCTTGCTAATTACCAGGAAGCATCAAACCAGAGGAGTGTTCGTCTCCGCCCCACTGGACTTTGTTATGCTAATCAGAATTGTGTGAGCTGTTGTGGTCGAACCTGGAGAGTCAGAAAAATATTTGCGTGACTACCTGGGAAGCTGCCCGGAGCCGGCTATTGTTTTAATGAAGTCCCGGTCATTGAAGAGACCTGTGTGGGGCCTGCGTGCGTGCGTGTAGGCGTGTGTGCGCGGTTTGAAGGGCCTGCCCCGAGAGACGGGAGGGCTCGTGGCCCCTCCAGCACCAGCCGTCCTCCCTCCTGCTCTGGAGTCGCCGGGGTCACGCTGGGAAGGCAGGAGAAGTAATTAGTGCTTAACTTCCCGTCTTCACTTTTCAACGTTAATCAAACACCGAACACCCCATTTTCCAGGCTGGAAAGCAAAGGGGAGCCATCCCTTTTGGGAGCAGGACACCCCAGGACGGAGGGGGCGCGGCTTGCAGGGGCCTCATGCTAGTCGCAGGGCCCCTAAGGGAACCACAGGCCCCCCGCAGCCCCCAGCCCTGAGCTGCCCTCCCTGTGGTCCGTTGGCTGCTGGGGAAGGCCAGGCTGGCTGGGGGAGCAGCTCCCCTGCGGCTGAACCCCCCCCGCCCCCCCCCCCCACACACACGCAGAGCTTCGGCTTCAGAGACCCAGGCACACGAAAGCTCCACAAGCTGGAAGACCTCTGGAAAGCGCTGGGTGTCAACTTTGCCTGATTTTCTAATTTCATCTCTTACAAGCATTCGGGATACTAACATGATTAAGTTCTTCACACAATTTATTAGCATCATGTTGGAAATCCAGTAGTATATAACACTGCCTGAGTAATCCAATTAGCAAAATGTATTTATTGAATGGGAATATTAGTGGCGCGGTCCCACTCCAAGTCCTGTCCCGGTGTCCTGCACTCTCGATGCATCCCCAGTGGGAAGGGGCTTTCGTGGACGTGGGGAACCATGTGGGAGAATAAGGCAGCCCCTATTTTGGGGTGAGGGGGTACAGGGCAGCCAGCCAGGGGAGACCCCCTTTCAGGCCATGAGCGCATCTGTGATAGTGAAGCCGGCTAGTAAAACAGGGAATCAATAGACGGATCTGGAACCTGGCAAGAAGTCCACGTGGACATCGATAGCCCCAAGATTCTGCCATCCAGAAGCCCCAGATATTCTCCAGGGGCCTTAATTCTCAGGGGCCTTATCATTGGGCCCTCCCAGGGGATTGATGAGTGGGGTAATCAATCAAAACAGCAAAAAGCTGGGACTCCTCCCATGCCATTAGCAAAGGGACGGAATAATTAATGGTTTAAAAAGCAGGCTCCTAACCTCCCTCTCTCTCTCTCTCTCTCTCTCTCTGTCTCTCTCTCTCTCTCTCTCTCTCTTTCTCTCTTTCTTTCTTTCTCTCTCGCGCGCGTCTTTGGACCCCTGTTCTGTCCTTCTTTGCCCCCAGATGGATCAACACGCATGTAAAACCTGGGCATTTATAATTTATAATGGGAATTTGTAGTCTATAAAGCAGCCCTCTTCATCACTCTTCAGCCCCTTCCTCTCCACCTGGGACCCATGATCTGTTATTTCCTCCATTTCTCTTCCCTCCCTACCTTAATAAATTACTGGCCTAATCAATGTGATGTGCTCTTGAAATTCATTTCTGCAGCATAGTCAAGAGCCCAGACAAAATCTGGTAACAATATGGTGAGTCACAGGTGTTCCAGCGGTTTCTTCCGAGGCAGATGAGCCTTTAGGAAATGGGTGAGGGAAACGGATGTGGCTCAAGAGGTTCGGCGTCCGTCTACCATATGGAGAGACCAGGGTTCAATCCCCGGTACCTCCCGGTAAAAAAAAAAAAAAAAAAAAAAAAAAAGGAAATGGGTGAAATCAGACAGCACCGGCTTCAAACCAGAGCTTGCCACTGACTTCCAGTTCTGTGTCTCCCTGGCAAGTTCTGGAACTTTCTGCCTCCTGTTTTGCTTATTATCTGTGAACCTCCTCCTGGGATTGCTGTGAAAATCCAAGGAGACAAGACAGGAAGCCCTTCCCAGGGCCAGACACCCAGTGGGCCTGAACCTGCCCCTCTGCCTACCCCCCCCCCCCCGTCCAATCCCATTAGCATCAAGGTCATCCTCCTGGGAGCTTCCGGTCAGTTCAGCAGCCCCCTTATCTGCATCCTCAAGGGCACAGTGGGCACCTTCCCCAGGCTGACTGTTCTCAGCCCCTCCCTGGAGTTTACGCCCTGGGCTTGTTGTGCTGAAAATAAAACTGACTTAAAGGGGGTGCAGGGTGAGTATATTGAGCTAAAATTGCATTAATGCAGTAGCAGCACCAGAATAGGTTTCTGCTCAAAAGGTTGAGTTGGGGGAGCAACTTGTATGGCAGCTTGAGACAAAGAGAAGGTATGGGGGTATGGGGAGGGATAAGGGGGACACGATTTATTCTTGGTACATTCCGTGCATTACGAGCCTATGGGGCTGTTAGAGCAGGGTGATCTTGAAGCCCAATGTGTTAATTAGCAAGCAGGTTGTTGATGCAAGGCTGTGGCTGGCTGGTGAAGATCAGCAGGCCTTGCTGGTGTCAGCTTGAACTCCTCTCAGGCTGGGGCAGGAGTTTTATCAGCACTGCAAAGGATTATTGGTATGTCAGCTGTGCTTCACTTAACCTCTGTTTTTTCTTTATAACTCCCTGGATAAAATGGAAGCCCAAGCAAATCAAGATGGTTAGTAAAATCATTTATCATTCCAATTTCAAAGGCTCCTGATGAGTTCCCAGTGCCCAGTGCTTGGAGCAAATCTCAGCCGGAAGGAGCCAACCATTTTTTCTTCTTAGGTGGGAGAAGGAGGGTGATTTAAATAAGCAGTGCCCTGTAGACACTTGAGGAACCGAATGGAGGAGGCTCAGGAGAGAAAAGGGACTCTGGCAGAGTCACTCGGACCAGCAGTGCCTGCTTTGCCTTCCTCTCCCAAGGTGCTCACGGAGACTCCTGGGGGCTGCCATGGGGGAGGTTCTGAGACCTCCAGACCCCTGCCTGCGAGGATGACAGGAGCAAACGAGGGGCACCACCCTGGCCGACCACACATCCGCACCCACCTGTGTTTGGGGAAAGGCTCTGCTCCATCTGTGAGGATGAGGCTGGGTGGGGCATGTGGGCCACCCCCAGGCCCTATCTACCCAGACCCCCAGAAACACCCGTGTGGCAGTTCGAGATTAATTCTGAACCCCCAAAAGAGAAGGATTATATTTGTAAACTGGTCTGTTCCTCTGGGGTGATGCCCTTTGACTGTGTCAGATTCTGTGAGGGGCCTCTGGTTAAGTTTACTTGTTAAAGTCTATCTCGGGCTTCTGATTGGGTGCAGCTCGGGTTAAATCCCACCCTCTTGGTGGGTCTACATAAATGGACGCTCACTCAAGAAGACACATGGGAGAGGAGACCACTTGGTCATTTTGGTCCTGTCATGTGACAGAAAGGAGAAGGCTCAAAGAGCCCAAGGAAGAGGGGCGAGCCATTCGCCTGAGAGTCTGCGGCTGAAGAGGACAGAGCAGCTGAGCCGCTGAGAAGGCGCGAGAGACCAGGCAGAGGTGGGCCGCCGTCTTGCTTCAGCACGTGGCGAGAAAGCAGCCTTGAGGAGGGCCTTGTGAGTGTATGATTTTATCCCAAGTAACCTTTATAAAAGCCAACAGGTGTCTGGTACTTTGCATCAGCACCCCTTTGGCTGACTAATTCAACCCCCAACAGACAGGTCCCCTCCCTGGGAGCCCGCCCCCCAATGGAGCGCCCTCCCTTCTGAACAGAGACATCTCGGCAGTGTGCCCCCCGCCAGTGACAGCCGCGCTGCGCGCTTGCCCACGGGTTCCGCTGACACCACCCGGGCCCTGTGCGAGCAGCGTGCCCTAAGGCGACCGAGGCCCTACTGGTTTCCTCTAACTGCCTCCCGCATCAGCTCTGACACCAGCGCTTTCCTCTCCTGCCCGCGGCTCGCCTTACGACTCTGTCATTGTCACTGATTTCGACTAAAAGAGAGAAAAAAAAGCGGCTCACGTTATTACCACTCTAAGGTAGTGAGGCTGAGGGCCCTGGGGGCAGCGGCACGCACAGGATGTGGCTCCAGGGAGGGGGACTGGGGCGCTGCAGGTGAGATCCCTGGGGGGTCCGGGGGGGGGCAGCAGCATCCTCCCCGCCATCTGCAGGAGCCACCGGGCAGGGTCCTGGGGCGGAGGCAGAGGGAGCATTTCACAACGAAGCAGGTGGGGTGAGGACTGCGTAATCTAAGGGGGGCTGGGTCCCGCGTGGGGGCCCCCCGCTGGGCTGGGCTTGAGAAGCCTGCAGGAGCCTGGACACAGAGAGGCTAGGTGTGGGGGTGCCGGGGGATGCCTCACCCCTGCTCTCTCTCCAGGGCCGGGGAGCCTGAGCAGCCTCCTGTCCACGCAGCTCGGGGGCTGAATCCTTTCCAGTTAGGGTGCCTTGGTGATGCTTTGCATCTTAAATCAAGCCCCTTTATGACCAAGCCACCCTGATTTTTTTGGTTTCAGAAACATGTTGACGGTGAGGGACAGCGCCTGGGTGACGGCCTCCCCCAGGCGCCCCTGGTGGCCCTCCGAGCTGGAGGCATTTCCCGAGCAGAGCTGTGCTGAGCGGCCGCCTGAGCTTCGGGGCTGGTCTGGGGGCCCAGGGTAAAGGCGTGAGGTACCTTTTCTCTCTAGACCCACCCCCGTTGGTGCAAATCAGTCCCTCCCCCGGCCCTGAGCACCTCTGGGTCCATGATGGAGTCAGGTTCTGGGGTGCATAACGTGGAGAGCCTGCCCTGCAGCCCTGTGACAAGGCGCTCCCCACCCCACAGAGGCACAAGCTGAGGGTCTCCATGCTCCACGACGAGAGCTAGCCCACCCTTCAGGGACAGAGAAGGAGCCGTGTGTGTTCTCAAGCCCCTCTGAGAAAGAGATGAGACTTCCTCGGGAAGGATGGAGTGAGGGGGCCTTGCTGGAAACCCTTCCTGGAGGAGGGCAATTTGGGGCGCCCCACTTCCTGGGGGCCCTGCACCTGGCTCCCTGCCCATGGGGGTGGTGGCTCTCTGCTGGGGACCATCTGGGGCAAAGCCCTGTGGCTGGGGCTCAGCAGAAACTGTGACAGCGCTGCCTGCCTTCTGGGGTGCTGGGACAGCTGCCGCATGGCACCTCCACTCACGGGCCCTCGTGAAGGGGGCATCTCCCGGCTGGGTTTGGGATGCTGCTTCCCAGCAAGGCAGCCATGCTCCCAAGCGGGCCTGGACCACCATCAGATGCAGGGAGGCAGCCCTTGCCGTGCGGTTTCCTGCGGCTGCAGAGCCAGGGCCCTCAGAGGATGTGGGGAGGGACAGCTTCCGCCACTCAGCGTTGCGGCAGCGGTCGCCGGGCAAGAATCTACCCTCCTCCTCTGCCATTGGCCCTTCCACCTCTTCCTGGCAGAGTGGGGAGTGGAGCCCACACCCAGGGGGCCAGTCTGTCCCCTCGCCCAGGGCGGCCCCAGCCCCATCCTGGCCGGCCCTGCACGGAGGCGGAGGCAGCAGCCACGGCCACGGCCTCGCTTACCCGCCTGCAGCTTGCTTGGCCTGCTCTCGCTCCCCTCCCCTCCCGATGACCTCACCCTCTCCCAGCACCTTGTTGTTGCTGGCAGAGCAGGCACCTTGGCCCCGGCTCTCCCGCTGTCCTGTCCCCAGGTGGGCAGAGCCCAAGGGCTGCAGATGTGCTGTAGGGAACCTTCTGGAAGACCAGCTCCCTGAGGACAGGCCCTGCCCAGCTCCTTCACGGCTGCACATTCAGCATCTAGAGCAGTCCCTGGCCCAGGGCTAGGGCTCAGCACACTTTTACTGAATAGATGATGTACCCAAGAGGTCACGACAGCCCTGTCCCACCTCGTGGTCACCCTTCTCCGTATTTGGGCCCTTTCCCCAGGAAAGGAAGCCTGACTTTTGGGAGGCCCTGGGGCCAGGGAGAGGAAGGGGTGTTGCTGGGATGACCTGGCTGTGCGACAGCAGAAAGAGCTGAGCTTGGGGGTGCATGGACAGCAGAGCGGCTGGGGTGAGGCCAGGGGATGGCCAGACCAGTAGTGACCCTGTTTATCAGGGTGCCCCCCCCCAAACCAGCAGGGGACAAGAGCAGTCAGGGTGCGAGGCTGTGCGGTGCAGTGGTGAGCCCAGGCTTTGCAAGGACCCAGACAGGGTCCACATGGCTGTGTGGCCTTGGGGAAATCTCTCAACCTTGCTGTGCCTCAGTTTCCCCACCTGTAAAAACTGGAATAGTGAAAACAACCACTGCCACCCTCACAGGGCCCTTCTGAGGATTCTCTATGATGATGCACGAGATGAGCTTAAACTGTTGCCTGGCACGTGGTTGGTTTTTAAGGCATTTTCGTTAGGAGTTGCTATAGTCAAAGTTCAGATGGGCATAAAAGCCCCAGCAAACAAGATATAGGTTGTACCCCCAATTGCCACACTTGGCCCAGCTGGGAAGGCAGGAGCTGGGTGGTGGTTGCTGGAGCCCTGACTTTACCCTGTGACATCCTAGTGTCTCATGGCGAGACGTGGTGCCTGGCTCATGCAGCAGTCACACCCCACACTCGTAAACTGACGAGTGATTAGGATCCTCACGCTGCAGGTGAGTAAACCCAAGCCCAGGGAGCCGAGTGACATGTTCCTGGCCAAGGAGGGCCCGCACCCAGGGACTGACTGCACCCAGGGCTCCTGGTCTGCCCTGCTCTGCCGGGGCAGGGAGGGCTGTTTGCTTTCACTCCATGGCCGTCAGCAGGTTTGGATATCCAGACAATACACAGCACTGCGTGTGGGGTACTGCCCCAGGGAAGGGCTGCATTGGAGTTTACTAGGAATGTTCTGGAATGTGCCATCATGCCCACATTTTGTCCATGGGCCACGGGTCTGGTGCCTGAGAGTTTACAAAGTACTTTCATGTACCTTATTGCATCTAGACTTCTCAATAGCCTGTGAGATTCTCGTCCCATTTACAGATGACCTCAGTGAGGCTCAGAAAGTGAAGGGTTCGCCCTAAGTCCCGGAACGAGCAACTGTTGTAAAGGCAGGACGTCCGCCCAAAAGCCCCCATCTAGCTCCTTATGACCTGGCCAGGGCCTGAGAGTCCTTGAACCTTTGTTCCTCTGGGAAGAAACCTCGGGCAGAAGCCATATCCTGTTCTCCAAGGAAACCGTCTCCCACCATTGATCCACCGTGGCCCAGGGAATGCTGGGAGAATCTCTCTCAGGTACGCAGATGCCTCCCTGCTCACCACAGTTGTCCTAAAAAGAGAGCCATCTACCCGGGCACATTCCCCAGGAATAATTGCTAAAAGGCCTAATTTTGGAGATAACCATCATTATAAATGTTTTATTACTTTAATTAAATTCTCATCCATCATTGACGTGCTGTTCCCTGAAGCAAAGGGGTGGATGTGCAGCAGCCAGCACGTGCTCATCAGAGGCGGATGCGTGTTTGCACAACCCCACTCCCCAGCCTCTGCGTTCAGATGCCAGCAGCTCCCCCAAACCACCCACTGCTGTACCCTTCCCTCCCCCATGGCTTGAGGGGTCCGTGCCTGCCCCAGCCACAAATGTGCCACCCCCAGTCCACGGAGGTGACGTGTCGGCTAACACTGAAGTGGCGGCTGATGAATTGGGGCACGTTGGGGCACGCAGGAAGCCGGCGACGCTCAGAGCAGCGTGGCTTGGGAGAAAGCTGGTAGGACCCTGAGCAGACATTTTGGAATGGGGGTACCCAGGGGTGGATCTGCCCAACAGGGGTCATAAAACCCCCCATTTACTGAATGCTTCTGAAGCGTGGGCGTTTTCCGTACATCAGCCCGCCTGACCCCACAGCTCCACGAGGTAGTAAGCAGTTCCTGCTTTTCAGGTTTGGAAGCTGATGTGCTGCGAGGTTGGTCTATCAGCCCCAGGCCCTCGGCTCATAGGTGACTGGGCAGGCTGCGAGATCTGTGGTCTGAGTCTGGAAACTTCCACTCGGGCCCTGATGCCAGAGAGGGTCATTCGCCGTGCGATGGTGAGGGGTGGGGACTGGGCTAAAGCCAGCCATAGGAGGGCCTGGGGCAAGGCTGGGGAGCCATGGCAAAATGCACGGAGTGGGTCTTGAGCAGAAGGGTGCACTGAGGAGCTGAGCTGGGGTGACTGGTGACCGGCCAGAGGCCAGCTCGGACACTGGGGCGTCCTGGCAGGGGGGTGGAGAGGGAAATGGGGAGGGCAGGAGGTCTCTGGAGTGTCTCCCAGCAGGAACTGGGCAGAGTCAGGTGTGGTCACAGGGGGCTGGCCCCTCTCCCACGAACTAGGCAGGACCCAGGGGCGAGGGCAGACCCAAGACAGAGGATGGAGCATATGCTGCCGGGAAGATGTCTGGGTCACACAGGACAGGAGACAACGTTGAAGGTCCCGGGGCAGGATCTGAGCTTGGAGGAGGCTCGGATGTGGACGGTGGCCTCTCTTGGAGAGCCAAGGACTGCGTGGAAGCAGGTAGACTGATCCCTCCAACCCGGACTCTCCCGGTGGGACAAAGCCCAGGGGCCCTTGGTCAGGGGTGGATGGGAACAGGGGTGGGTCCAGGGACAAGGACAGGAACAAACGTTTCCCTGGTGTCTCCTACGAGCATTCTTTTTTTTTTTTTTTTAAAGATTTATTTATTTACTTTATCGATTTTAAATCCCCCCTTACCCATTTGCTGTTTTGTGTCCATTCGCTGGGCAATTCTCTGTGTCTGTTTCCTGCCATCTCTTTTCATCCTCCTCCTCCAGTCTTCCCCAGGATTCGATCCTGGAGACCTCCGAAGTAGGAGAGAGATATTCTGCTGCCTGCGCCACCTCGATTCCTGGCTTTCAGAGCTTTCGGAGCATCTCGTCTTGTCTCTCTCCTGTTATGTCATCATCCTGCTGCATGGCTCCCGGGGCCCGACAGCTCAGCGGCACACAGAGCCTGGCAGCCCATGTGCCTTCTATATATATATTTTTTATTTTACCGGGAGGTCCCGGGGATCGAACCCAGGTCCCTCCATATGGCAGACAGACGCCCAACCATTTGAGCCACATCCGCCCCCCAGACATTCTTTATATTTATTATATACATTATTTTATATATGGTATATATATACATGTGTGTTTATAGACATTGTTATAATTTATATGAGCTTTAAAAGACAAACAGTTTAAAACTACACAACATGAGCTGCTTCACCTTCACCTTGTAAGGCAGAGTTCACTATTCCCATTTCTCAGGTCTGAGGTTGGAGGCCCAGAGAGGTGGAGTGGCTTTCCCAAGGTCACACAGGAACCCAGGTTTGTGCCCAGGCCTGTATGCCCGCCCAGGGCATGCTCCTCCCCACACACCCTCGGCCGCTAGCTGGGCCAGGGCCAGCCTGGAGAGGGAGCAAGGGGTCCCCCTCTCTCTTCATAGTAACACATTCATGCAGGAAAGAAACCTTTTCACCACCAGGCGAGGAGGTGGATGCTTCCTGTGAGGTGCCTGGAGGCAGGTGCTGAGTTTTCTCGTCTTTTCTTTTCTCTTTTCTTCTCTCTTTTCTCCTCTCCCCTCCCCTTCCCTCTCCTCTTTTCTTTTTTCTTTCAACACATCAATTTTATCGATACACATTAATAAAGCATAAATCCATCCAAAGTGTACAATCGTATTTAGTCTAATCACGTAGTTGTGCATTCATCACTTCAATCATTAGAGCGTCTTCATTATTCTAATAATTATAATAAACAAAAAACAAAAACTCACCTCTTCTCGTGTCTCTATACTTCCCCTGCCGTACATAGCTGCTATTCTCTCTCTAGTTTATTTGTATTTATATTTTGTAAAACTGTCTTATTTATGCAAATCACCCATACTTGTGTTTCCCATGAGGTGTTACTATGTTATATAGTTCCATGTTACAGTTTTTAGCTTTCCTTCTGGTAACATACATGACCTTAGACTTTCCCTTTCAGCCACTGTCTCACCCATATAAAAGCTCTGCCAGTTACAAACACCATGATGTGCTTTCACCATTTCTATTCATTTCCAAAGACTTACAAACAGCCTCTTTACCAATTCTGCACAGATTAACCCTCAGCTTTCCATTCTCTACCCTCCTCCCATTTTCTGGTGACCTATATCCTAATTACTAATTCCATGAGTTTACGTAATATGTTTGGTTCCTAGTAACACATTCACACGGTATTTGTCCCTTTGTGTCTGGCTTGCTTCGTGTCCTCCAGGCTCATCCATGCTGCCGTACGCTTCACGACTTCATTTCTTCTTACCGCTGCGTAATGTTCCATCAGATGTGCACACTAACTTCTTTATCCGCTCACCGGTCGCAGGACACCTGGGCTGTCTCCGGCTTTTGGCTTTCGTGACTACCACTACGAGAACTGGTGTGCAGATGTCTGTTCGTGTCACTGCTCTCAGTTCTTCTGGGTTCATCTTATTTTTTTAGAATTTTACTGTGTTGACATACATTTGCTATTTTAACCATTTTAAATGTACAATCCAGTGGCATTCACTGTGTTTATAATGTGCTACCATCACCACCATGCTTTACCAAAACTTTCCCACCACCCCAAACAGAAACTCCTTACCCGTTAATCCATAACTCCCTGTTTCTTCCTGCCCTTGGTAACCTGCAATCTACTTTCTGTTGCTATGAGTTTGCTTATTCTAGATGTTGAGAAGCTTCAGGCAACACCCAGAGCCCTGACCTTGGCCTCTCCTCCTGCACCCTGGATGTTTCCCTCCCTGTCCTACCTCATCACTTGACCTCGACTAGAGCCCCCAGTGAGCACTGGACACCAGGAGGAACCTCGCCACAAACCCAGGAGGTGGGGGTCCCACTGGTAGCCCTGAAAGGTCGAGGAACTTCCCCTGGGTCACGCAGCCGACTAAGGCTCAGGCCACACCAGGCTGACGGCAAAGCTGCGCTCCACCAGGGCACCCTCCCGCCTCCCTGCTGGTGTCTCTTTCTCGGTTCCCCGTCTGTTGTGGGTTGAATCGCGTCCCCCACAAAAGGCACGTCCAGGTCCCAGCCCCTGGTCCTGGGGTTGAGCCCATTAGTAAATGGGATCTTTGAAGATGCTGTCAGGTAAGGTGCGGCCAAGCTGAACGAGGCGGCCCTTAAGCCGATGCGGCTGAAGTCCTTACACACGAAGGAAGTGGACCTGGAAGGAACAGCCACGGGAAGCAGCCAGAAGCTGGAAGCCATTGGAACGTGTAAGAGAAAAGAGAGGAGGCCGCTGTGGGCAAGGTCATGTGATGGAAAAGACAGGGAACCCCAAAGTTTGCCCGTCAGCAGAAGGCACCGACCCCGGAGGAAGCAAGTCTTCCAGCCTCTGAAACCGTGAGCCAATCAGTCCTGCGGTGAAGCCGACCCCGTGCTTGGGATTTGTTCCAGCAGCCGGGAAACTAAAACGCCGTCCCAGAGATCCAGCTCTCCGCCCCCGATCTGGTTTCGTCACTGCCAGCCTGGAACGCAGTAGCCAGCTGGGGTCATCCTTCACGTCCTCCCGTGCTCGGAAGTCGGATCTCCTGCCCCTGCCTCCTGGGAGCCCCTGGGGGCTTCATCCTCCTTGTCCTCTCTGCTCAGGTTGGGGACCACCTCGAGCCACCCAGGCTGGCCCTATCTTACCTGAGGGTCCCTGAGCGTGGGAATCAGCCCCTTCTGCTGGTCTCCCTCGAGCCCACCCAGCGAGGGCCTCTGTGTCTCGGATGGAAGGGCCTCACCGCAGCCCCTGAAGAATGGGGAATGCCTCCCTGTCCTCCAAAGCCCTTTAGACCCCCGTCTACTTCCTGCCCATGATCCTGGGCCTCCCTGTCTTGTGCGGTCCTCTTTCCAGAGCCCCAGAAAGTCACCCAAAACCCAGTCCCAGACCCCCTTTGCCCATGTGTCCAGATGCTCATCGGAGCAGAAGGCCATCCTGGGAGTCCGCACTACGGCAGGAGCCGCCCCACGGGAGGGAGAGGGGTGTCAAGCCGGGCAGCGCAGATGCAGGAGGCAGCCCCTGCCTGTCTCTCCCAGGGGCCAGCGGTGTGGCCGGGGGTGCTCTGTCTTTCCCCTCCCTTCCTTTCTCTCAGCAAACACCCCCCACAGACTTCCCACCACATGGGGGATTGTGTAGACCCCTGAGCCATGGACAGACAGGTGGACAGCCCCTGGCTGCAGCACGAGGCCATGGAATTTCCACATCTGTAACTCCCTGTCCTCTAGCAACAGCCGGCGGGGAGGGACAGGCAGCCCCGGCTTCCAGATTCAGGTCCCAACCCCCCCGGCAGGCCTGCAGTCTGGGGGCCATCAGGGCCATCAAGGGGCTCCCTGGGCTGCCTTGGGGCGGGTCCTCAAGCTCCCATCACCTCCCTCAGGACCTCGGTGTGGCCACATCCTAGTTTTGGAGTATTTTCCCCTTAACTTGAGTCCCTCTCTAAGTAACGCTAAGAAGGATGCTTTCTTTATCACTGCCAGGAATGGGGCGCAGTATCCCTCTCCACAGCGGGAGGCGGGAGTGAAAAGGAGGCACCTCCCCAAGCTCACTGCTCACTTTGGGGGAAAATGCCTGGAGCACCAGGGCCTCAGGGGTAGGGGGGCATGAGGGCCACTAGGCAGAGCATGAGGGCACCCCACTCATGATGCCGTCTCTGAAAACCAGCTCCAGGGGCGCTTGTCATGAGTCTCCTAGACAGGCCACTCCATCCTGCCCTTTGACCTGGGCCAACCCCGCCCTGACCACACGCCAGCGGCCAAGGCCAGGCCCCAGGGCAGCCCTTGGGTGCATGCTCTCACCCACAGGAATAGGGCACCCTCTCCTGGGCACTGCACCTTCCAGGCCGGCCAACCTGGGGTGGGGAGGGAGGCTGGGCAGTTGAGGCCTCTGAGCACCTCCAATTTATTTCCCTGGTGAGCGCCTCTGCAGGGTCCCTCTTGCTTCCACTCCCCACCCCACCCCAGCCTGTCTTCCTCTTTTCCTACCCCCACCCCAGTGCTGGACCAGAGGGAGCTGTCCAGGCTCGGGTGGGGTAGGGGTGCCAATGGATTTGCTCTTTCCTTATACCTCAGGGGGTTCCAGAGGGCTGTGTTTGAAGCCCCCCTGGAACTGGTGAGCGGCTTACTCCCCCACCCCCAAGGAGGTTTGCAGTCTGTGCAGCCCCCCGTGGGTATCTGGAGTTCCCAGGAGAGGATGAGGCCCCTTACAGAGGAAACACCCACCATCCTGGACTCACTCTCTCGAGGTCAAGAAGCTGTCAACTCAAGCTCCCCCTTTCAGCGCCAACCGGCCTCCCAGCCCCTTACGCCAGCTGAAGGGAGGGCAGCAGGCCCCGACCGCCAAGCAGGGGCAGACACAGCCTAGGTAACCAGGAGCCCTAGAATTCACCATGGGCGCCCCAGGGCCTGGGACGGCTGAAACGTTGAGCACTCCCCTCATCGAGAGACAATTCTCTGCTAAGCTCTGGGGTCCTGCAGAGCCCTGAGGAGCTGGCACCAAACCCACCGCCCACTGCCCTGCTCAGGCCAGGATAGCTCTTGGGCAGCCTGCTCCCGCCATTTATCCTGGGAGCAGACTCAGCACCCAAGATGTGACCAAAACGCTCTCCCTCGGCTAAGCCGTCCCACAAGCATGGCTCTGAAAGTCCCGAAAACAGAGCTGGCCAAGCCACACCACTGACCCATTGTCGCCTGACAAAGTTCCCAGCTCGCGCTTTTGCACGTGGCAGAGCTGTCTTCCAGAATTCAGGAAACCATTTGCTCCAGCAACAACACATTGGCACGGAGCTGGACTCCATCCTCGGGCAGTTTCCAGTCTCCCTGCAAAATGGACCGTGGAGCCCTTGTGTTAAAGACGGGGAGACTGAGGCTCACAGAAGTGCCAGTGGCCAGGCTGGGGCTAGAACCCGGGGTTCCAGGCATCCGTCCCATGTGCTTCTCTCTGCGTAGCCACAGGCTTTGGCATTTCTTGCCGCCAGCCGTCCAGGTGAGCCTTCCACCCATCCACGAATCGTCTAGTTTCAGGGCGAGCAGCACATAAATGATGCTCGACTCCACAGTTAAGGTCATCTTCAGACCTCTTGTCCCATCGGCCCCTGCTCAGAGACCTTCTGTGGCTCCCACTGACTCTCCCAGTGAAATGCCCGCACCTTCCTGCCTTGACGTCGTTCTGAGTGACATGAGGCCGAGTGAAAAGAACGGGGTTGGAAATCAGGGTCACCTGAGATGGATTTTGGATTCCATCGCTTCCAAGTTTGTGTAAATGTGGGCAAGTTCCTTCACTTCTCTAAGCCTCCATTTCCTGTTCTGTAAAATGGAGATAGGGAAGTGGGAATAGGTAAAAATAGAATCTCTCTAAGAAGGTTGCTATAAAGATAAAATGAGATAATTCATAGAAAGCTCAACAAATGTCAGTTAGCCCAGCATAGTAGATGCTTAATAAACACTGTGGAGTGCTTCCGTGGGTGCCTTCTGATACAGCTTTATTCCTCTGATGTGATGCCACAGGTCACAAGGGGGATGGTGGGAAGAGGTTGGGGATGGGGTCCATGGCCAACTGCCTGAAAGACTCCCCTTCTAAGTCCCCACCCAGGAGCAGAGACCACTGTCTTATTGCCTGAGAACAGGGGGATTTGTGCATGGCCCAGGGCAGGGCGGTCCCCAGGCTCCAAAGGCCAGCTGCTTAATAAATGGCCCTGACATTTTTAGAAAGCCTGGACCAAACTGTGGTGCTGGGGGCTGGCCATGGCTGGCCGAGCTCCTGCTCTCCTCTTCACCCAGACACACAGCCGAGGCGTGGGTGCCAAGAAGGCGGAAGCTTCCACTGAGTTCTCCATGCCAAGGTCAGCCCATCCTCTTGGACTGAGTCCAACAGGGGCTGGGGACCACCTCGGCCGCTTGGCTTGCTCTTGGTCTCTGCTGCTCTGCCCCATTGCTCTCCAGGCCTCCTGGCCATACCCAGCAGTCTCACCGTCCCTCATGCTCCCAGCCCTCTGACCACGGTACAAGAACTGCTAGGGCGAGGGGTCTCTGACCGCAGACTGCTGTATCCATGGGAGTCTCCTGCCAGCTCCAACCTGCCTAGTCCCCACCCCTGCAGCAGGCCAGAATCTCCTTTAGTCCCAGCTCCCCTGCCCTGATCTTTACCCCCGCTGTCCCCTCTCCTTTTAAAAAGCTTTTTTTGAGGCATGATTGACATACAAAATCCAGCAAACCTAAGTGTATTCTTTGATGAGTTTTGACAAATGCATAGTCATAAAACCACCCTCATAATCATGAACCTGAGCATCTCCAGCACCCCCACCTACATTCCCTCGTGCCCCTTTATAGTCAAGTCCCCATCCTTGGCTCCTGGGATTCTCAAACCAGGCCGTAAGCAAGGTCGTATCACTATCTCCATTTTGCAGACCAGCAAATCAGAAAGATTAAGTCACTTCCCCAAGATCACACAGCTAGTAAGCAGCAGGGCCAAGGTCAAGCCCAGATCCCATGGCCCAGCACAAAGTCCTTGAAACCCAGGCCGCTGCGTGCCCTTGGAGCACGTCTCTGGGAAAGCAGAGGCTGACTCGACGTGGACTGGCCTGTGAACCAGGCCCAGCCCCAGATCATTCCATCGACAGGAAGCACTGCGGAGGCTTGTGCACGGCTGAGACAGGCTGGGTCTCCCCCCACGACCACCTGCCTAACACCGGGAGGCTCCGTGGAGGGGCAGATTCCCAGCCACTGCCTTGCACATGGTTTATTTTCTCTTAAGTGGTCACAAGAGATGCCATTTCCTGTCACAGAATCTGGCTCCATCCAATCGTCCCTGCAAATGGCCTATCATCTCAACCCATCCACTTGCAGCAAGGGGAAGGGACTGAGCAGGGATTTTTTTTTTTTCTTTCCTGGGGTTAAACATCGCAGTTTGAGGTAAAACAAATTCCTTGCTGGAGCTTATCCCCTCCAGCTGGGCCATATAAAGGCCCATTTAATCGAGACCATTTAACACTGAATCATGCTAACAAGATGACTGGGCTGAGCTAATCTGTACTTGCCAAAGGCCAGTCTCTAGGGGAGGAATGTGCAGGCTGGTGCCAGGTTCTGGAGGAGAGGGCCCAGGGGCAGGGGGTGTGCTGCTGGAAGCCTCTCTCCTGGGTCATCTGAAAACCGAGGAAGAGGGGGGACTGCTGTCCTCTCCCCTTATCAAAACGGGGGTGGGGGCTCCTTTGGGGTCTCCATGAGGGTAAGAAGGAATATTCCTCATAGCAAGCTGGTGAGAGTCCACCAGGAGATGCCACCCTGGAGCCAAGAACCCTTGGGAGGAACCTCTGCCTGACCCCCAGGTAGGACACCCAGCTCTCCGCCTGAGAAGTGGGCGCCTGGGAGTCCATCATTGTGGTGTTTGTGACAAATGTGGCTAACCCAGTCATTATCCAACTTAATGAGTCTGACTGTCACCAGGTCCTTCTCTGGCTCCAATCTCTCCTGCCCACATGGCAAATTTTGTCCTCTGTGGTGATCTTCTTGTCCCTAGGGATTCCACAATTCCAGAAAGAGGAGGAGAGGAAAGGAGAGAGAAGGAGAGAACGGGGTGCCACCAGAGTGGCCACTTACCTCAACCCTGTCACTGGGCTTCACCCCACGTGAAATTACCAACTAGTTGTTCCTTTGGCTAGGCCACTGAGAGACACAGTTTAAAATGTAAAAATAAAGGCCTGTGGGAATATGGCAGATAGGAAGCCCAGGAACTGGTCCCTCCACCAAAAAAACTATTGAACTAGCAGGAGTTATCTGCATCAACTATTTTGAAACTCTGGAATCTAGTGGAACATGGTGCAGCATCCAGGGAAGAGGTAGAGGAAAAAGCTGGTAAATTGCAGTAAACATTGGTGAATTTCGCCTCCTTACTGAAGTAGGCTTCATGTAGGGATAGAGAGATCTGGAACCTGGTAATAAGTCTACGTGGACACTGATACCCCCCAAGATGGCTGCTGGAAGAGCCTCGCGAGATTTCCACCACACAGAATGAGATTCCCAGAGATTCCCAAGAGATTCTGCAGATATTCTCCTGGGACATTATCATTGGCCCCACCTGGGGGATTGATGGGTGGGGTAATCAAACAAAACAGCAAACACCTGGGACTCCTCCCATGCCATTAGCAAAGGGGTGGAATAATTAATAGTTTAAAAAGCAGTTGCAAAGGTCCTGTTCTGCTCCTGTTCCTGACCCCTGCCACCCCCTGCTCTGCTCCCAGCGGCTTCTGTGCCCTGCTTGGGGCCCTCGTGGCTTCTGCACCCTGCTCTCACCATGTGCCCCCTGCGTGGATCAACACGCAAGTAAAACTGGGGCATTTATAATCTATAATGGGGAATTGTAGTCTATAAATCAGCCCTCTCTATCACTTTTCAGTCCTCTACCGGGGACCCGTAATCTGTTATTTTCTCCCATTTTCTTCCCTCCCTACCTTAATAAATTGCTGGCCTCACTCACCTGAAATTCATTTCTGCAGCATAAGTCAAGAACCTAGACTGAATCCGGTCACACTGCCATGCAATGGCTACCATCCCCAGCCCCCATGTGGGTGACAGCAGTGGAGACTGCAGCCCCAGCTCCTGGTGCAGCCGTGTGGGCTATAAAGAACTTGTCCTCCCAAATCCAGGGATGTGTGGTTTGACCGTGGGTCACTGCTTTGGATTATCTACTTCAGATTGCTGGGAGGTTGGTGCTGGGGTGGCCATTTTTCCAGCCCCCTCAAGCAAAAGTAACGGACAAGCAAGAGCAGCAGAGGAGTCTTAAGATGGCACTATCTATTTTTTCCCATCTATTTCTCTTCCCATTCCCTGTTTGGGGGCAAAAGTGGTTTGGAAACATGACAAACTGATGGTTCCAGGTCTCCTTAACAGCAACAGCGGCAAAAAGCCTAGCAATCCCAGGGGAAGGGGAGACCAGATCTGTAGAGTCACAGCACTCAGAATGTCTAGTTCCCAAGAAAAATTAAACATACACAAAGAAACAGGAAAATATGACCATTCACAGGAAAAAAAAGAATTTGCCAGAAACCATCCAGGAGGAAGCTCAAACATTACAACTATTAGTCAAAGACTTTAAATAAACTTGCTCAGTGAGATAAAGGAATTCATATACCAAAAAAAAATCTATAGGAAAAGTGTCTAAATAAAATAAAGAGATGGGAATTTAAAAAGGAACCAAACAGAAATTTTGCAGCTGCAAAGTACAGTTATTAAAATGAAAAACTCATTAGATAGAGTCTACAGTAGAATTTGAACAAACAGAAGAAAGGATCAGAAAACTTGAAGACAAGACAATTGAAATTATTCACTGTGAGGATCAGAAGGAAAAAATAATGAAGAAAAATGAAAGCCTGAGGGACCTGTGGGACACCATTAAGTGTACCAAATATACATCATTGGAGTTCCAGAGGGACGAGAAAGAGGGAAAGGTGCAGAAAAGCATTTGAAAAAATAGTGGCCCCAAATCTTCTAAATCTGTTGAAAGATATGAACATACACATCTAGAAATCTCAACAAACTCCAAGCAGGAGAGACTCTAAAAGATCTTCACCAAGACACAGTATAGCAAAATTGTCAAAATCCAATAAAATAGCATTTTAAATCTATGTTAATGGGTATACAAAATATAAAGATGAAATCTGAGTCAATAACCATGTAAGTGGGGAGGGATGGAGATACATAGGATTAGAGAGTTTCTATACTACTGAAACTAGGTTGTTGTTAGTTTAAGATGTCAGTTGTAATTACAAAGGTAACCACAAAGAAAATAACTAAAATATATGGAGTAAAGGAAAAAAAGAGAATGGTACAATACAAAAAAGCAACCAGATGCAAAAAAGGCAGTAAGGAAGTAATTGAGGAACAAAAAAACATATAAGACGTACAGAAAACAAAGAGCTAAATGGCAGAAGTAAATCCTTCCTTTTCAGTTGTAAACTTAAATGTCAATAGATTAAACTTTCCTTCTAAAAGGTGGAGATTGGCAGATTGAATGAAAAGCACGATCCATTTATATGGCTTACAAGAGACTCACTTTAGGTACAAAGAGATAAAGAGGTTGGAAGGGATGGAAAAATAAATTCCATGTGAACAATAATCAAAAGCTAGAGTGGCTGCATTATTGTCAGAAGAAATGGACTTTAAGTCAAAAAAGCTTACAAGAGACAAAGAAGGATATTACATGTTGAGAAAAGGTTCAATCCAGCAAGAAGAAATAATGACTATAAACATACATCTCACAACAGAGTCCCAAACTATATGAAGCAAAAATGGGCAGAATTTAAGGAAGAAATAGAGAGTTCTACAATGGCAGTTGGAGACTTCAATACACTACTATCAATAATTGATAGGGGGCAGATGTGGCTCAAATGGTTGGGCGTCCGTCTGCCACATGGAGGGACCTGGGTTCGATCCCCGGGACCTCCCGGTAAAATAAAATATACATATACAGAAGGCGCATGGGCTGCCAGGCTCTGTGTGCTGGTGAGCCGCCAGGCCCCGGGAGCCATGCAGCAAGATGATGACATAACAGGAGAGAGACGCAGGGGAGAGACAAGACGAGATGCTCTGAAAGCTCTGAAAGCCAGGAACCAAGGTGGCACAGGTGGCAGAACACCTCTCTCCTGCATCGGAGGTCTCCAGGATCGAATCCTGGTGAAGACTGGAGGAGGAGGATGAGAAGAGATGGCAGGAAACAAACACAGAGAATTGCCCAGCAAATGGACACAAAACAGCAAAATGGGGAAGGGGGGGTTTAAAATGGATAAAGTAAATAAATAAATCTTTAAAAAAAAAATTGATAGAACATCTAAACAGGAGAATAATAAGGAAATGGAGGATTCAAACAACACTATTACCAATTAAACCTAATAGATTCATGTAGACCACTTCATCCAACAAAAGCAGAATGCACATTCTTCTCAAGTACACGTAGAACATTTGCCACGGTAGACAACATGTTGGACCACAAATCAAATCTTAAAAAATTAAAAAATATTGAAATTATATAAATTATCTTCTCAGTCCACAATGAAATAAAGCTAGAAATCAATAATAGGAGGAAAACTGAAAATAATCAAATATGTGGAAATTTCAAAATATACTATTAAACAACCAATAGGCCAAAGAAGAAACCACAACGGAAATTAGAAAATATCTTAAGATGGATTGAAACAAAAACACTATATACTAAAACATGGGATGCAGCGAATGCAGTGCTCAGAGAGAAATTTATAGCTCTAAATGCCTACATTAAAAAAGAACATCAGAAATCACTAACTTAACCTCAAACATAAATAAACTGGGACAAGAAGAGCAAATTGAACCCAAATTAGTAGAAGGAAAGAGATAATAAAGATTAGAGCAGAGATAAATGAAATGAGGATAGAAAAATATTAGAGAGAATCAACAAGACCAAAAGTTGGGTTTTTGAAAAGTTTGATAAAATTGACAGTCCTTTAGCTAGACTGACAAAGAAAAATAGAGAATACAAATTACTAAAATCAGGAATGAAAGTAGAGATATTACTACTGAACTTATGGTAATAAAAAGAATTATAAAAGGGTGTGGCAAACAATTATATGCCAACAAATAAAGTAAGCCTAGATGAAATGGACAAAGTCCTAGAAACATAAATATTACTTAATCTGACAGAAGAAGAAATAGAAAATCTTAACAGACCTATAAGAAGTAAAGAGATCAAATCAGTAACTAAAAATTTCCCGAAAAAGAAAAGTCCTGAACTAGATGATTTCATTGCTGAATTCCACCAAACATTTAAAGAAGATTCAACACCAATCCAAATGCTTCCAAAAAGTTGAAGAGAAGGAATTACTTCCTAACCCATCCTATAAGGCCAGCATTACCCTGATACCAAAGCCAAATAAAGATAGCACAAGAAAATTACAGACCAATATCCCCTATGAATATACATGCAAAAATCCTCAAAAAAATACCAGCAAACTGAATCCAACAGTGTATTAAAAGGGTTATTCACCTATTCCAGGAATACATAGTGGTTCAACCTTCAATCAGTATGACACACCACATTAATTGAATGAAGGAAAACAACCACACGATCATCTCTATTTTTGTTTAAAGATTTATTTATTTATTTTGTTTCACTCCTAGGTATGTACACAAAGGAATTGAAAGTAGGGACTTGGACAGATATTTTACACCTGTATTCATTGAAGCATTATTCAGAATAGCCAAAAGGTGGAAGCAACCTAGGTGATCATCAACAGCCGAATGGATAAACAGAACGTGATCTATCCACACAAGCTTTATTCAACCATAAACAGAAGGGAGGGGCTGCTTGTGCCACACATGGATGTGCCTTGGAGCCATGGTGCTGAATGAAATAACCCTGCACAAAAGGACACATATTGTGTGGTTTCTTTTATATTAAATACTTAGAATAAGCAAATCCACAGAGAAAGAAAGCCGAATAGTGGTTGTCAGGGCTGGGGGCAGGGGGCAGTGGGGAGTTAGTGCTTAATGAGCATGAGCTTTGGTTTGAGATGATGAAAACAGTCTGGAAACAGGTAGAGGTAAAAGCTACACAGTTTTGTCAATGTGCTTCCTGTCAAAGAATTGTCCATTTAAAATGGTAAAAAAAAAAAAAAAAAAGACCTCAAGTTATATCAATATTTCATTGTTATTCTTTGCATTATTATATTTTATCTTTTTATTATTTTATACTGGACTTTAGTAAACAATAAAACATTAAAAAAAAAAAAAAAAGAAATGTAAAAATAGTAACTGAGAAGGGTAGTGCATTAATTCACCAGCACCTATGAACTCCATAACAGGAGTTAGTAAGTCAGGCCACCCCACCTACTCAGCCGAGACTCAGAGGTGCTGGGCCACCAGGTAGGGAAGCTTTGCTGGCAGTCAGGCCTGGTGTCAGCCAAGGAACCTTTCTGGATGAACGATTAACCTTCTGAAGACTCCTATTTTCCCAGGAAGTCTGTGTGGGAAACTCTGGCCAAGTGGTCAAGACGTGACCTTGAGCTGCGACGACTATCAGCCAGCATCTCAATTCTCAGTTTTCGCCATAGAGGTCCCATGTCTTTCCTCCTCTCATACCGGCAGTGTGAAATCGGCCGTGGCAGGAGCATTTACACCACAGGAATCGGCACGAGCTACAGACCTAGAGACCCTGGTCGTAAACATTTACCAGCACACACCAGAGGGCCTGAGGAGGCTCTTTTCCAGCTAGAGAAGCATGTCGTGGCTGTTTTGAAAGGTGCCCCGGGTGGCTCGCTCCCCCTCCTTCTCCTCACACAGGGCTCGTCTTCTTCAGGCTGACTTTCCCTTGGGATGCTAGCATTTACCTGCTGACATGGTCTGCACTGCTTGAAATCGGCCTGAGATTACTCAGCTCCCAGCCAACACAAGGACATATTTTAAAAATAAACACTTGTAAACAGAACATAAGAAGTTTCCCACACAAAGGTGTAAAACGTGGTTTCTTTTTTTTTTTTTTTTAAAGATTTTATTTATTTATTCATTTATCCCCCCCTTGCTGCTTGTGCTCACTGGGTCAGCTAACCACGCCATGCGGGCGGGCCTGCCTTCACCAGGAGGCCCCGGGAACCGAACCCGGGGCCTCCCATATGGTAAACGGGAGCCCTACTGATTGAGCCACAGCCGCTTCCCAAAACGTGGTTTCTTCACACGACGAACGGGAGGCAGACCCTGGCCAGCATTATCAGTGAAAAGTTTCGGCTCTGCAGAGTTTCCATCCGTTGCCTTCCCTGGGCCAACCTGCCTGGATGTCAGAGGTTTCAGCGGGTCCTGAAAGAGGGAACGAGAGGGGGTCCCAGTGTGTCCTGGTGAGTCAATTAGGCCACAAGCCAGGCTCAGCTGCATGGAGAGATGCTGCCAGCTCTTCATAACATAGGTGCATTAAAGATTCAGGATATAAATCTGAACAAGGATTAACCACTCCCAGAACAAACAGCCCTCACTGCCACTTCTCCCTCCATCCCCTCTCCTCACTGCATTCCCAGTGCAAACAGGTATGGAGCCTGGATAGCTTCTCTCCTCTCTCTCCTCCTCCCCATTCCCAGCCACCCAGGTTGGGAGGGCCCATGGTTGGTGGGTCTTGGCCTGCAGATAAGACCGAGTGTTGGGAAAGGAACTGGGGCCTTTATCCAACCAGTGCAGCAGGCAATGGCCAGGTGAGGCCCTCTCCGAGAGTTGATTCATTGTTACTCTTTGACCCCTGAGTTGGTATCAGCAGAGTTTGAATGCTGAGACTGGCCAGGGATGAACCCTAGTTGCCCCATTGGCCTCCTCCTTAGTATGGACAAGTCAAAGAGGTGATGGCATTAGCATCTCAACCCTGGTCTGGGGCCTCTGGAAAATACAGATGGCCGAGGAGGCCTGCAGGCAGAGGGACGAGTGGGCTGGCAGCACCCGAGAAAGGCCAGCACTGATGTGGTGCCCTCCAAACCCAAGTCGCTCGGGAGCTTCAGAAGGGTGCGTCTGAGGGTCTTCCATGGACAGGTATGTTGTACCGTCACCTTCAGGGGCCAGGCAGGTGGGCCTGGGATCACCTGGAGAATGCCATAGTGGGGAGGGGCAGTGGCTGCTGAGCTCCAGATGATCATGGTCATGGAGAGAGAGTCCAGTGTCACCCAGAACACCTGGCTTCCCTGGTGGGGGTGGTCATGCAGACTTACCTGAAATCTTGTGAGTTTTAAATTAACATTTAAAACACATCCAAAGTTAAAAT
>JAKSZT010054478.1:17718506-17820265 GCA_026826555.1 Tolypeutes matacus | reverse complement strand
AGCCCCGGGAGCTTGCCGTCTGCGGGACCTCCAAACCAATGTGAAATTTATATATAACCCTAAGAAATTTTACTTTAAATAAGCACATAGGTAAGTCGTTAAAATATAGTATAAATGCTATATGACCTCAATTTTGCTTTTTTAAAGTTCTGCTCAGGACCTGGCTACATAATCTGTGGGGCCCAGTTCAAAATGAAAATGGGGGCCCCTTGCTCAAAAGTGATAAAGAATCTCAGGACAGCGATTGCAGAGCATTAAGCCACGCCTGGGCCCCCTGAGCCTGGGGCTGCGGGATGCACAGGTCCCCACCCCTCGGTGAAGTTGATCCTGCTCCTCCATATAAAGATGTTCCCTAAAGGCTAAAGGGACACCTCCAGGGCGGGATGGGATCTTCACTCTCTTCTTTCTGCTTTTCCACGGGTTCTAAATGTTCTGCTATTACGGGAACTGCTCTCGTCATAGAAGAAAAGGACAATTGATGTTTTAAATTTTAAAACGAACACAAATTACAGCCCAGCCCCCGGGGCTGGGAGCAGGCAGAACCACGGCCCAGGAGCAGTTTTGGCCCCGTGTCCTGGCTTCCTTCACTCAGAGGCTCCTCTGACCCATCCTGGAGGGGCCCCAGGCCCCCTGCCTTCAAAGGCTGTGCCGACCACCCTCATGCTCCAGGAGCTTTGGGAATGCAGACTGAGGGTAAGCTTGTCCACACTTTTATTGAGTGACTTTAAGGGGAAATAGGGATGTCTCATCTGCAGGTCTGGAATGCACCAGAAAATTACCACGAGTTCCTGGGAAACTTCTCTGGGAAGTACAAGACATAACTGGAGACCCAAGAAGCGATTCCCTAATAAGTGAATGGGTCCTCGAGGGCGATTAGGGATGTTTAGGGATAGAGCCCCAGCCTTTTCAGGGAAATGCCATGTTGTCCACAGAGCACCCCAAGCTGTGATAGGGCCAGGGTACTGGGGTATTCTGATCATCCGTGTTTCTGAACCCCCAAGCCCTGGCCAGTCTATCTACCATGACCTCCCCCTCAATCCCTGTCCCCTGCCTGGGCCCCTCAGTCTGCCGGTCTGGAAGCCCCCCTTCCCCACCCCTGCCCCTTTGCTCACCATGCCTAGTCCAGGGCCTCCTCCTTGCCCGAATGCCATGCTTCTCAGCACGGCCAACATCCTCAGGTGGCTATTTGATGGTGTCATACCACCAGCCACACTTCGCTGACATTCTGGAACATTCCCTTGCCGTACCATTTTTGCCTTTAGTCATGAGGTTTCTGACAATGGAGTTTGCCAGTGGGATCCCTCCCCTGGAGACATTGCAATGAAATGCTATCATTTATGTTCATGGTTAGGTCTCCAGTGACTGGCTAAGGGAGGGGAGCAGGGAGAGGACGACACAAAAGAGTAAACCACGGCCTGTTACACGGGAAGGGGCTCGAGGGACCGTCTCGTTCAACCACCACCTTCTTTCCTATTGAGATAAAATCCACAACATGAAATTAACCATTTTAAAGGGAACGATTCGGTGGTCTTTACTACATTCCCCATGTTGTGCAGCCGACACCGCTATCTAGTGCCCAGGCGTTTCCAGCACCCCAAACAGAAACCCTGTATGCACTGCACCCATTCCCCGTTTCCCCTGTCCCCAGCCCCTGGAACCAGTAATCTGCTTTCTGTCTTAGGGATTTCCTTATTTTAGGCATTTCATACAAATGGAATCATACGGTACGTGACCTTTTGTGTCTGGCTTCTTTTACTTAACATTATCCAGCCCATTTGTTTCAGAGGCGCAAGGAGGGCACCCGACCTGTCCAAGCTCATGCAGCTCCTGGTGGGGAGGAGGCAGGCAGGTAGAGGAGATAGTACGTCACCTAGAGCTTGAAACCAGCTAAGGGACTGGATACAGGCTTTATGTAAGTTGGATGAATGTCAAACATTCAATGAGCATGTCTGAGCGTCTGCTGAATGCACAGCTCCCCGCCATGGGGAGAGAATTCTTCCTTTCTAGGAGCTTGTGATCTAGTTGGTTACAAGTGTGGACTTTGGGTAAGACAGAGGGGCGTCTGAGTGCCCCTTTCCTCTTCTCAGCAGTGGGATAGCAAGTTATGGCACCTCTCTAAGGCTTTTGTCCTCCTGTTTAAGTGGCTGCACCAACAGACCTATTTTATTAAAAGGGGGAATTCATGGAAAGCAACAGGTGCAGTAAGTCCGTGCTCCGTGCTAGCTGCTGGTGTGAGGACACCATGGCATTGTTATTTTACAGGAGCCCCCTTTGGGGGTCTCCATCCTCCTTGGTGAGTCCAGCCACACACGTGAGCGGTGTCCCTGGCCCAGAGCCTGGGAGAAAGAAGCAGAGGGGGAGTCCTGTTTGGAGGCTGGGGGTGGAGGGTGTGGCAGGAGAAAGTGGGTGACAGCAGCAGTCTCTAGCGGTGGCATCGGTCATCATTTCCAAGAAGAGGGGGAGGACGGTCAGGCTGGGCTCATTGTTGTCCTTGCCTCCTGGTTCCCTGGGGTAGCACCTGCACCCCCTCCAGGGTAGCACTTATAATCCATGCCCCCCAGGGTAGCACCTGCAAACCACCCCCACTACCTGCTTCCACTGCCCCAGCTCCTGATGGAAAAGCCCAAACACCAGCCTTCCCCTGGAGGGCCATTTCTCCCTGACACTCAAGGACTCTACATAGGTGACAATTACTGGTTAAAAATATAATCTGTCTGCTACATGCCAGCCAAGGCAGTAAAACCAGCTCAGGGCCAGCCCCCCAGGTGCTCCCCATGCAGGAGCCTTATCTCCACCAGCACAGAGAGAGGAGCCCTGCCTTTATGTTTGAAGGAACCAGAATAGCTTAATTTTATTTATTTTTAATCAACCATTTCAGCACACTCCCTTTCATCATAGGCAGAGCTGGCGCTTGAGGCAGGCATGTTATTTATATTTAGTTTTCATTTACCCAGGGAAGTCTTGGGAGGTGCAATAGCTCGTTTGCAGAGACACCCCCAGTGGCATCACTCCATTACTCAGAGCCCTAAATGAGCTTTGCACAGACAGCACGAGGGGAGGGGAGGGCAGGGCGTGCTGCACCACCATCAGGAGGACAGAGCCAGCTGGGACCAGCTGCCTCCTGCCTCCTGCCTCCTGCACGCAGGCTGGCTCGGGCCTCCGGCTTCAACAGCGGAAAAATACAAGCCAGGCTCGTTTCCCTACAGCCTGCTGTGAGGGGCCAGGTACCCCAAAAGCCACCTGCCCACCTTCCTGACAGCCTGTTTCCTCTGTTTAGCCTTTCCTGGATGCTCAGCCATCGGCTTGCATGAGACAGGCACAGGTGGCCCCTACCTGGCTGCTGGCTCCACTCTGCCGCCCCTGGCTGCAGGTCCTATCCCTCCGTGGGGTGGGCACTGAGGACCTGCCGTGGCCCCCATCACCCCAGGGTCCAGGTGCAAGTGGGGGCTGGGGGCTTTGCCTGCACCTGCCACTTCACCTGCTCTCCGTGCCCTCTGCCCACCTCCTGCAGGGGAGTCTGGGAGGCCACATGCTGTTTGGCTAGCCCTCATCTTTCTTATTTCCTGGGGTTGAACAGGTGGGTTGTTTCTGGACCAGAGGAGCGAGGTGGGGAGCGGCAGGTGGAGATGGTTTGTGATTCCCACACTGCAAGCTGCAGACAGCCAGAAGCTCCTGCAGTCAGCGCCCTCCCTGCCCACCCTCTTTCTGCATGAGGACACACTGGCATGGTGAGAAGGCGGGAAAATTTGAATTCACTGGGGTCACGTGGAAATGAAGGGAAAAGTGACTCGTTTGAGCCCAGATGGCGATGGACTTGATCCTTTCCTTCCCTCTACCTAGATAAAGCAAGGCCTGAATGGCTGGCAAGTGACGAGATCCAATATTCATTAGTGCCACAGAAGCTGCAGAGAGACAGCTCATTATGGGGGCTTCACCTCCACCCCCTGACAATGGCTATTTACATAATAACCTGACCCTTAGGTTACCTTTCATTAACAAACACACGTGAAAACACAGAAGCAGCTGGTGACATCTCATAAATATATATTGTTAACCCCGTGTAGAAGGCTTACTTTCACTTTCTAAAAAAAGCGGGGGGCCCTGCTTTGCACAGTCATTAGGGCCCCCCCAGAGGGCCCCGATGGAGGGCCTTTAGACTGCCCACTCACCCAAGAGGACGTGCTTCTTAGCTTGAGTGTGGAGTTCAGTGTTCAATTAATTCCCTCGCCCACGTTCTCCCCTCCTCACTCCTTGTGGGGTGCCCGGGGGAGCCACGGCGGGCATTTCAGGCCAAGGTGTTAAGTACTTGCTGGCACAGTCACCCTCCCTTTGCTGGCCATGGGACTGGGAGAGAGAACCAGTGATATGCACTTTCAGTTCTAGAATGTATACATGCTTTGGCTCTGAGACAATCACTTCACAGAGGACGAGGCTCGTCCCATCCTGCCTTCTTGTTTGGGGGATGTCCCCCTTCTTCTTTCTGGGGTCCTAGCCCCGAGTGTCCAGGCAGGGGGTCTGGGACCTCTGACCATGTGAGGGGTTGATGTCCGTGAGTGCTGTAGGGTGGGCATGCAGTCTTGGGCTGGCCATCAAGCTAGGTGCCCCCAAGAAGCAGGGGGAGCCTACTTAGGTGAGGGGGCCCAGGCCCAGCCAGGTGAAATTCCAGGGAACAGAGCTAAGGAAGGACCGGGGCCCCTCCCATTCCAACTCCACAGCTCCTCTCCTCAGAAAGCATGAATTTACCCACAGGCCCTTGGGCAGCCTGCTGCAGGTGACGCTGAGGTGCTGGTGGAAGGTCCAAGGTACCTCCCTAGGGGCTGTGCCTGTTGGGCAGTTTGATGTAATTATGAATTCCAAAAATATAATTGGATCATGCTTGTAAACTGATCTGTTAATCTGGGCATGATTAGGTTAGGATTAGGGTGTTGAGCCCCACCCCTTGGTGGGTGGGGAATCGAATATAAAAGGCAAGGCAGAGAACAGAGTTGAAGCAGTCTTCTGAGAAGCAGTTTTGATGTTGGAGAAAAGGCCCCAGAAGAAAAGTGAGCCGTTCGCCTGATAGTCTACAGCTGACCTTGTGGAGGAAACAGAGGAGCTGAGCCCGGAGAGAAACGCAGCCCCGGGAAGAGAGGAACCCCAGAAGCCTGAACCCTGGCAAACGTCGGCAGCTGTCTTACTCCAACACGTGGTAATGGACTTTGGTGAGAGAAGAAACTTACGCTTTATGGCCTGGTAACTGTGGACTTCTACCCCAAATAAATACCCTTTATAGAGACCAGTCCATCTCTGGTATGTCACATTAGCACCCCTTGGGCTGGCTAATACAGGGGCCTAAGCCCTGGACACTCGGAACCTTGACTTGTCAGCCCCCAATACTTTCCTGGCTGGTGTTTTGAGCCAGACAACTTACCAACCACACTCACAGACTGACATCTAAGACCAGAAGGCCGATTTATTAACTTACAACTGGCCAGACCAAACTGCTGGTGCCAGCAGGCCGGTGTTGTTCCCCTGTTGGCAGGCTCCATGGGTGGTCATCTAAAATGGCTAATATTAATGAAGCACTGACCATATGTGATGTGTATCAGTTAGCTCTTGCTGTGTAACAAATTGTCCTAAAACTTAGCAGCTTAAAATAACAAACATGTATTCTCTCACACAGTTTCTGATGGTAGAGAATCTGCGAGCAGTTTAACTGGCTGGTTTTAACTCAAAGTCTCCGATGAGGTTACACTCAAGCTTTCAGTCAAAGTTGCAGTCATCTAAAAGGCTTAATTGGGGCAGAAGGCTCTGCTTCTAAGATGACTCCCTCATAAGGCTGTGGGTTAGAGGCCTCAGTTCTTTGACACATGGACCTTTCCAGAAGGCTGCTTGCGTGTCCTCACAAGATGGCAGCTGGCTTTCCCCAGACTGAGTGACCCAGGAAGGGAATGGGGAGGAAACCACAATACTTTTTAGGGCCTGGTTTGGGAAGTGACATACCATCGCTGCTGCCATACTGTATTCATTCCAAGTGAGTCACAAAGTTTAGGCCACATTCATGAGGAGACTCTATGTCTTAAAGGGAAGAGTCTCAAAGAATCTCTGGACATATTTTAACACCACACTACCGGGCTTGAAGTCAGGTGCTTAACGTATATTATCACATTTAATCCTCACCACCACCATCGTCATTCCTGTTTTTACAGACGAGGAAACCAAGCTCAGAGATGTTAGACGGCACGCCCGTGTTCACACAGCTAGCTAATCACAGAGCCAGGATTCGAACCCAGAGAATGTAAAGCAGTGCGGGCCAATAGAACTTTCTGTAATGATGGAATTTTTCTGTATTTGTGCTGTCCCCTTCCCGCAGGAGACTAGTGTCCAAATGAAATGCAGCCACTATCAATGCCCTCCAGCCAAAGTCTGCAGCTGAACAAATGGCGTTTATTCCTTGTTGCACTGAAGGACACACACTGTGGGGGAATCACAGGGGTCTCGGTGGGTATTAGAAAGAACGTATTACAGGATTTAGTCTTTGGATTATTTAGGGGAGGGTTGAAGGAAGCAGGGGCTCACTCTAGATTGGATGCTGGCAAAAAGTGGGGGCACTTCTATGATTGGGTATCTCAATAAATCTCATATGTAGGGATGGCAAGGATAAAGCTGTCATTGACAGAGAAGTAGCAGTCCCTCGTTCTGGCCAAAAGAGAAGATATTTGGTATTTTGTGGGTGGCACAGTGACCTTGCTTTTGTCAGCGCTTAGAGAAAATTATGACGTGGCCTTGCTTTGTCTCATTTTATCGTGGTCTCAGCGTGACCTCGTGTAGTGTTGACGTTCTGTGACGTTGTGCCTAATAGGAGAAAAACATGGCCCGGCAGTGACTGCCAGCCAGCCCCCGGGTGTCAGGGGCTGCTCTTTTCTTTCTTTCTCAGTCACGAGGCTGAGAAACTCAGTTTTTAATTTTATTTAATTTAAATGAATTTTAATTTAACTCTATAAACAGGCTACTTTATTGGCCAGCTCAGGTGTAGACCTAACATGCACGGCCCTAACCGCTGACGGCCCTGCCTCTTGGCGAGACGGAAACTGCAGACTCCAGAGCAGAGCAAATGGTTTCCTGGCTGTGGATGGGAGGCAGGGCCCAGGGCACTTCCAGGGGGGCTTGGGCAGAGTTGGGAAAAGAGGCTAACAACCTGCACAGTGACAGCTAGTCTGTGTATCTTGGAGAGAGCTGCTTCTAGAAGCAACCGAGTCTTCTGTGGTGGACCTGCAGGGCCTTGCTTTATTGTTCAGACCTGCTGGTAGAGAGAGATGATCCCTGGGACCACTTAAATAGTGCAGGCTCTCCAGAGTGGGGTGGGAGAGAAATAGGAGTGCCCAGCCGGCTCCTTCCGCACCCCATGTTTGGGAGCTGCTGAGCTAGAGTGTCAGGAAAGACCGTCTGTGACCAGAAATTAAGTGCTTAGTGAAAGACGTCGTGTGTCAGAACGTCAGCATTTTCGGAGAAGGCAGTAGGAGGCTGACTTTGAAGACTGTGCGCTGGCGCTGGCTAACGCTTCTACATTCCAGCACAGGTAATCCTCGGTGATTACGGTAAGAATTGGTCTCTCCGTCGCACAAATGAGAAAATGGACTCTGAAAGTGAAATAACTTACCCAGGATGGTGGATTGAATCACGCCCCCCAGAAACCCGTGTTCAAGTCCTACCCCCAGGTCCTATTTGTAAGCAGGACCTTTGGAGGTGTTAGGTGAGAGGAGGTCAAGCCGTGCGGGGGGCCTTCATCGTGCGACTGGAGCCCTTAGGAGCAGAGGGGGTTGGGCACAAGGAGGGGGACATAGAAGGCACAGGCGCCGTGACCGAGGCGCGGCTGCACTCAGGGTGCCGGCATGCTCCAGCAGCGCTGCAGGCTTCAGGGACAGCGCGTCCTGCTGTCACCTGGCTTTGGACGTCTCCACACCTGGGAGACGCTCCTGCTGTCAAGACAACTGGAGTGTCGTGTCCGTGACAGCAGCCCCGGCCGACTTCAGGGCACACCGAAGTCTTGGAGGAGGCGTTCAAACTCGGGTCTCTGTGGCCCCAAGACCTCTGCTACGCCGAGTCAGGAGAGCAGAACGTTCCAGTCGTCAGGGCGTCCCAGGGCTACTTCTTCCCACCGGAGACTTTTAAAGCCCAAGGCTGTCCACAGTAATTTGTGTGGGGTTGTTTCAGATCACATGTTATCCATGCCAGCAATCTCCCAACCCTGTAGGCGTGTAAGAACTGGAATTTTTAAAGAAATCTGCAATGGCAGTTTGTCCACCATTGTTCTACCGTCATCACTGCCTATGTAGTATTTTTAAAGATTTATTGTGTTTATTTATTTCTCCCCACCCCCTCGTTGTTTGCCTTCGCTGTGTCTGTTTTTTGTGTGCTGGTCTTATTTTAGGAGGCACCTGGAACCGAACCTGGGACCTCCCATGTTGTAGGCAGGAGCTCAATCGCTTGAGCCACATCCGCTTTCCCTATGTGACATTGAGGATTATTTATTTTTAATTTTTAAACTTTTATACTAGTACCATCTATACAACCTAAACATTCCCCCTCTGACCACCTTCAAATATATAATTCAGGGCTGTAGTTATGCCCCCATTGTTGTGCTACCGTCGCCTCCATCCATCATCAAAACTTTTCCTAGATTATTTTTTAATGGTGCCAACTTTATCCTAAAATTTTTTTCTTCATTGAAAGTTCACGAATGGAGGCATCCCTCTAAGGCATACCTTAGCTCTGGGTTAAAAGGCACCTGCTTTCAGAGCTGGGGGAAGAGAATGGGATGTGAGTGCTCAAGTGTGGCGGAAGCCCTGCAAGTGCTGGGTGGACTTTGCTTTGAATGGCAGCAGGGATGGGACTGTGTCACAACCTCATGCAGAACCGCAACCAGACAGGTCCTATGAATTTATGTTTTATTTTATTTTATTTTATTTTTTATTTATTTATTTATTTATTTTAAAGATTTTATTTATTTATTCATTTATCCCCCGCTTGCTGCTTGTGCTCGCTGGGTCAGCTAACCACGCCGTGCGGGCGGGCTTGCCTTCACCAGGAGGCCCCGGAAACCGAACCCGGGGCCTCCCATATGGTAAACGGGAGCCCCTACTGATTGAGCCACAGCCGCTTCCCCGAATTTATGTTTTACTGTTGCAAAACAACAGACCTGGCAAATGTGAGGATCTTAAAAACAGTGCTCTGAAAACCATTTTTTAATATCAAGTAACAAAAGCAATATACAAAACTGTACACTGTTTCTCAGCTGCACATCAGAATCATTCAGGAAAATTCAAAAAGGAGTTGAAAAGTAGCTTTCCAGTCTGCTTCTCAGACCTAAAGAATTAAAATCTCACGGGTGAGGGACGTGGGCAAGAATATATATATGTGTGTGTGTGTGTGTGTGTGTGTGTGTGTGTGAAGCTCTGTAAGGGACTCTGCTGGCACCAGGTCACTATTGCTGTTTTGGGGATGACTGCTATGCCCTGGATCATCCTATTCTTAAAACTGGTACAGAGGGAAGCGGCTGTGGCTCAATCAGTAGGGCTCCCGTTTACCATATGGGAGGCCCCGGGTTCGGTTCCCGGGGCCTCCTGGTGAGGGCAGGCCCGCCCGCACGGCGTGGTTAGCTGACCCAGCGAGCACAAGCAGCAAGGGGGGGATAAATGAATAAATAAATAAAATCTTTAAAAACAAACAAACAAAAAAAAAAAAAAAAAACTGGTACAGAAAAAAGACTGGAAGGAAATATCAACAAGTTTCCAGCAGCTGTATCTGAGTAGTGAGATATGAGGACTTTTATTCCTTCTTCCTTTTTATGCTTTTAAAATTTTCTACATCTCCATTCTGCTGCATTTAATCCTCATAGCAATTGTCTTTTATTTTTGAAATTTGGAAAAAATAATTAGTAAAAGAGAGAGAATCACTAACTGAAAGGGGCAGTGGGGAAGTTCTCCAAGTTGTACCTACCTTCAGCCCGTGAGATTTGTAGCTGATCCTCACAGTGCCAGGCTGGCCCCAGGCTGGTGGTCGCCATTCTCTGACCCTGGTGCCTGCAGGGCTGGAAACCTTGCCCCTCTTGTCCCTGGAACCAGCGTGCAGGGTTCCGGGGGGCCTTGCTACTGCCTGCCCCAAGGACACCTGGTGTCACGGGCCACACTGGATGATCCCCCCATGTCTGGCTGCCAAGCCCACAGGCTCCCTCTGATCTCATCTCATCCTCCTAACCCGTGCCAGGTACCACGCTTCCATTTTACAGATGAGCAAACCCTGGTTCACAACGAATAAGTGATTTGCCTCAAGCTACATGGCTGATGGGGAGGTGGAGGAGACCAGACTCAGCCCTGGTCTCACCTGGCACCCCAGAGACTCCCCTCAAGGAGGGAGAAGAGGGGCGACCTTGCCCTCGCGTTGCCGACAGCCACTGGGCTCAGCAGATGCTCCATGGGCCAAGGAAGTTCCAGCCCAGGGCCGCTCAGAAGCAGGTGCAGGGGAGGGCTGCCCCAGGGCCAGGTAAGCCTCAGCCCTTGGCCGTGTGACAGCCCCTGGGGGGAAGGAGAGGGTGTGGCTGGGAAGAAGCCTTCAGAGTTCCCTGGCTCCCTGGCTAGGACTCCAGAAGCCTCCTCCTTACCTAATCGGAATCCTAAGATGTTTACGCACCATGGCTTGGAATTAACGGACGGCTCCCTGCACCATCAAGGGGATGTGTCATTTGACATTAATCCCCCTGAAGCCTTTTTAGCTATTCACTCAGTATTTCCAAACCAATTACTGGCTCAGAGTTTGCAAAGAGCGTTGACACGTGGGTTTTCCGGCAGGGACTCCCTTCGGTCCCAGCACCAATCTGAGGATGTTGTAATTTAGCAAAGAGAGAAAGCATGTAATTTTTTAGCTCGGGGGAGGCTAGAGGCAATCACAAATATCCCTTGAGCAGAGTTAGATTCTTGGGTTTAAAGAGCCAACGTGTTCTCTGCCATAATTGGACTTCAGAGCCTTCTTAATTTGAGAGGGGGGCAGGTGGAGGTGGTTGGAGACTTCATCACTTTGCTGGAGCCATTTCCTTCTGGGAGACAAACCAGAGCCTCCGTTTAATTGGAACGAGCCAGAGAAGGGCCTCGGAGGACCTGGCATGGGGCAGTGGCCGTGTCTAGGAAGGGGCAGCGATGGGCTGCTCCGGGGCTGGGACCAGCATGGCCAGAGGAGGTGGGAGATGCACCCCTGCCCCCTGTTCCCTCGTGGGCCGTGCTCCCCTGTTGGCTTCTGTCCTGGCCGGGATCTCTGCGGAGCCTTCCATGGCTGCTCAGTCCCTAATCCTTCCCCTGTCTCTCCGGGAGGCAGCAGCTGGCTGAGGCAGCCATCGCGGCCAGGGCTGGCAGGAGGCAGTCCTCGGATGCCTCCCCCTCGTCCTGCTGGTCCCTCCACAGCTGGAGCTCTCCCTGTTACTGGGGACTTGGAGGAAGAGTGCAGAGCAGCCTGGTGCTTCCTTCCTGCGATCCCCACCAACGCCTTCTGGGACCCTCTCTCCTCGCAGAAGGCAGCTGGAAGTTTCAGGAAGCCTGTGGAGGGTGAGAGGGTCCATCTCTCCAAATGGAGGCAGCTCTTTCCTGGGGGACAAGACCCTGAGAAGAGGCCGGAGGAGGTTCGGGAGGTCCTGAGGGGCGCTGGGTGGTCTGCCTGGCATGGCTGGTTGAGGGCGGAGCCCCCGGGGTTTTCAACACAAGACCCTGTGCCCAGCCTCGGCAGCCTGAGAGAACAGAGCAGTTCTGCTCCGGCGTCCTGCCCCACTCCACCTCCCCATATGCCACTGTGGGGAAGATACCACCTGCCCCCTCTTATAGAACCCTGGACCCAGACACCTCTGTCCACTGGGCCGAAGCCTGCAGCCAGGGGTGGGGACAGATGCCTCCCAGTGGTCCTCGCCCCACAGGGTCTCTGCGCAGAGGGGGTGGGGCTCTAATCTAGTCCAACTCAGAAGACCCTGCTGACATCAATTAGGGTGAACAGAGAAGCCTGCTCACTGGGCGGAAGCCCTCCCACCCAAAAAGCAGACGCACACACTGGCTTTCGCTGGGCCCAGCCCCTTTAGAGCCTGCTTCCCTGGTCCAGTGATGGAACACCCGTAGGTGGTGAAGTGGGTGGGGACTTGCTAGCATGTGCGGGGCAGGGCCTCTCCTGGTTTGCAGTGCTTGCCCATTTCCGTGGTGTAAATACTCCCACCACAGCTTTTAAGTTTCCGAACTGAGCACAGAGTGGGACAGAGTTGACCCCGGCAAGTCGGTGCGGGCGGGCCCCAGCCCACTGCTGGGCAGTAGGGAATCTGCAGTCCTGAAAGCTCCAGGAGACCCCATACCTTCTCCAGGCAGCCCTGCCTGGTGCACGGGGAGCCTTTGTCCCAGCTCCTGGTGACTTTGGGGAAAAGCGGGGGCTGGCCTGTCCGTCAGGGGGGCCTGGGCAGGGGCTGGGGACAAAGGTGAGGCCCACGGCAAGAACAGACCCGGCGCAGCTGGACGCCCCGCAGCTTCACGCGCCTTGCACTGAACCCATGTTCCACGAAAGGCCGAGGTTCCTGGGAGTTCCCCTGAAATGAAAGGGGAGCTGGGAACTGTCCTACCTGAGGATCAATAAAGGCCTAATGAGAAAGCAGGTTCCAAAGACGAGCTAGCCAGCTCGAGGCGATTAGCTCGAAAGCCACTCTTATGGGGCATCTGATTTCTTTGCTTATTCCCAAATCCCCTGGCTTTAGGGAACCTCAAAGTGCAGAAGCCAAAGGAAAATGAAAATAAATCCTGTCCCCTTCAATCAAGCACAAGGGTCTTGCCTCTTTTGGCAGGAGATGCTCTTTCATTTCCCAGAGAGCAGATGCCGGAGTGGGGTCTGGGGAGATGGAGGGGCTCTGGGGGCCGAGAGGGAGGGGGCCAGAGCTTCCCACCCCAGGCAATGGGAACAAGGACCCTTGATAAACACCCTCGTGGTGCTGAGCGATGCAACCTGGAAACTGCCGTCATGTATTTTTAATCTACTTTCTCCCTGCTGAATAATGAAAGACGATAATCACGAGGTTTGACGGGCATTTACAAGGAGGCTCTGAAGGAGGCTCAGCCCGGAGAAAATGAGCTCGAGAGTTCATCAGCGTTAACCCCCTGGCTCCTGGCTCCCGCCTCCTCCCGGAGAGGCCCCTTTCTGCCTCGGGCCTGGCAGGACCCCCACCTTCCCTGAGAAAGCACAGCACAGCCCTGCTTTTATCCGAAGGTGTTCCGGAAAAGGGTGCTTGTCTCTAGGAGCCAAGGAGCAACATGGTTCTGACCAGACCCAGTTGGGGAAAGGGGGCAGGGGCTAGAAGGAACCAGATGGAGGGCCAGAGAGGGACACAAGGTCTTTGGTAGGGCCACGGGGGGTGGGAACTGGGATGGTCAGCAAGTTCTCCAAGACGGGTGGGTGAGGGCAGAGAAGGAGGGTGGGGGACTCAGGGCTGGGGGCAGAGAGTGGCCTGGGAGCTCCGAAGGGGGACAGGCTTTTTATTTTATTTTATTTTATTTATTTTTTAAATTTTACCAGGAGGTCCCGGGGATCAAGCCCAGGTCCCTCCATATGGCAGACGGGTGCCCAACCATTTGAGCCATATCCGCCCCCTGGGACAGTCTTTTTAGAACGGGGCAGCAGGGATGTCTGGGCCACCACCATGTGACCTTGGGCAAGTCATTTGACCTCTGGGGGCTAGAGGTTCTGTCTTCACATTGGGCATAAGAGACATCACCCGCTTATTTCACAAAGCTGTTGTGCAGTTAGGCTGAGGCCCCGTGTCTATGGTGACTTGGCAAAACTGCTGGGTTTTGCTCAGAAGGTATTATTATAATGACAGTTAAAAGGTGAGAAGAATACTTGATTCCCTGGCCCCACAGTAACGTAAAAAGAAAGCCACTTACAGATCCACCATCAAGTAAAACTAATAAAAAATATTTTTGTATTAATCATACAAATTAGAAGCTACGGTGGCCTGGGAGCCAGGCATACCTGATTCTAAATGAGAACTGCTGTCCCCTGTTGGTGGACATACGCTTTTTTTTTTTCCTTTTTTTTTTCTTTTGACATATGCTTTTATTTTATTTTTATTTTTTATTTTATTTTTTATTTTTAAAGATTTTATTTATTCACTCATTCATCCCCCCCCTGCTGCCTGCGCTCGCTGGGCCAGCCAACCACGCCGCGCGGGCAGGCCCGCCCCCACCAGGAGGCCCCGGGAACCGAACCCGGGGCCTCCCATATGGCAAACGGGAGCCCCACTGATTGAGCCACAGCCGCCTCCCTGACATATGCTTTTAAAGACAAGTTCCTTCCAAAGAACTAGCCTTGCAAATATTATCCCAATTTAACATTTTCCATGGCTGTGCCTTCATTCATTCATTCATTCGACAAACCCTTATTGAGTGCTGACTCTGGGCTGGGTATTAAAACAATGATACAGCATTGTGTCTGGCCTAGAAGTCTTTGTTGTGTGTTTGGGGACAAAGTCATATAAACAGATGCCAAAAGGCACAAGCCAAGAGCTCTGGAAGCGAGAGGACCTCCCCTTGTTCAATTAGCTCTGGCGGAGCCTACCGCCAGGCATGGGCCATGGAAGACCTTCCATGAAAGTTGGCTGAGGAAGGAATGGGTCTAAAAGACCCTCTTGTTGAAGGCACTTCTGAGCTGGATTCTGGGGTCTTTGCCTTGCTGTGGGTTCATAAACCTCTAGGTGCTTGGTGGACGGACTTGGGGAAGGCCAGAGAACCTCTGAAATTGGATATGAAGTGCCACATGTGTGGCTTTTTTCTGGCCCTGGTCCTCAGATTCTCAAAATGGTCTGTGATCCTAAAAAGGTTGTGACCGGATGGCAAGGCAGATGGCAGATTGCCAGAGAGAGAAAATGGCCAAAGACCCACAGGCAGGGGACAAAGGCCCAACCTGGACAGGGTGAGGGCTGGAGTGGAGAAGCCTGGAGCCGACAGCCGCAAGAGAGCGGTGGAGGAGATGGAGGCCCGGCAGGCTTTCGGATGCAGCACCAGCAGGAAGGGAAACTGCTTAGAAGATGGACCAAGGGAAGAAAGCATTGCTGGAGATGAGAACTGGGGAGTCATCGGGGGAGGTTGGGACCAAGATGGGAGAACAACCGAATAGCTGTCTCAGACAAGGTGAAATGGCCCGTCTGAGTTGCGTCAGTGTTTTCCTCAGCCAGGCCCTGTCACCCCCGTGAGCAAATTCCCAGAGCTTCAAAGGAAAGTGAGAGCATTCTGCGTTGCTTCCCCTGGGAGGTGATTTCACTCTTCCCAGGAGCTTGGGTACCTACATCAGACAAAGGAGGGCCCACACCTGTAACCCTCCCCTTGGCTTAGAGTGAGGCTCCAGGGCTGTGCCTAGAGCACTGAGAGGGTCTTTGGAGGTCTCCTCCCATTTTGTGGTTCTATGAACCCCACCCTCCTAATCTGTCTTCTTTAAATTCCCCTTCTACCCTCCACCCCCACAAGCTTCTCTGAAGTCCTGGGAATGATCAAGAGTCCTGGAATTGTCTTGACAGCCCCAACCAGAGAATAGCCCAAAACTGGCCCACCCTGGGACTTGGGCCCTTCGGGGCAGAAGTGAACGTAGCTCTTTGGGAATCAAGTCTTCGGTAGATTTTGTGTCCAGTTGTCATAAAGCTATAAAGGTGGAAGGAAGAGGGACAGAAGTTTCTAAGAGAATGGAAAATATACAGGGAGTTCTTACCCAACATTAGTAGGAAAGGAGATAGCTGTTCTATACAGGGGAAATTTCCATCAGTTATGAGTGTGCCTCATCTTTCTAAACTGCGTGCCCTGCTCTCATGCCTTCTTTTTTTTTTTTTTTTTCCAGGAGGTCCCAGGGATCGAACCCGGGTCCCTCCACATGGGAGGCGGACACCCAACCACCCGAGCCACATCCATCCCCCTCATGCCTTCTTAAATAATACATCACAGTTAACCTTTTCCTGAGGTTTCAGCAATTAGGCCTCTGTGTTATATTACAGTCACACCCATGGCCACTAACTTGCAAAGAACCATCTGCCCCTCCACTAAATAGCTCCAGGCACATAATGTTATTTCTCAAGTATTTTTCATACCCTTTTCTACTCCGTTCTCCCTCTTGTCAGTGCTCAATTCTTACAACTACCGGTAAGTGTGCTTCTGTCCCCTCCTCCTGTTCTCTTCCCCCCTCTCCCCCACACTTATTACATGCTGTGGGTTCAAAAAACCAAGCTTTTTGTGCTCAAACTGTTTGAATAAGAAGGTATAAGTGAGTTGGTTGAGAGTGAGACACTGATACATATGTGACTACGTGGTACCTTGTTTGACAGGTCAGGGACATTTGTCCGCTCTTCTCATTTCTTGGCAGTGTGTTGCCAGAGATGTGAATCCATAAAGTCTACAGAGAAAGCTAAAAGACTTGGGGAGCAGGTGTAGCTCAGTGGTTTGAACACCTGCTTCCATGTATGAGGTCTTGGGTTCAATCCCCAGTAGCTCCTACCAAAAAAAAAAAAAAAAAAAAAAAAGACTTGTGTTTGATTACACCAGAGACTTCTGGAAGGGCTGAAGACTAATGTCAGCCACGTGGGAGGTCAGCAGCCACGTCTATGTGGCCGGGCCCAGTAAAAACTCTGTACATCAAGGCATTAGGTGAACTTCTTGCTTGGCAATACTCTGTGGATGTTGTCACACATGTTTTCTGGGAGAATTAAGCACTGTTCATACAAGTCCACCAGGAGAGGGCAATTGGAAGTTCCACACATGGTCTCTCCTGGACCCTGCCCTATGCACTTTGCTGATTTTAATCTTCATCTTTTCACTGTAATAAACCATAAATATGACCATAATAGCTTTTCTGAGTTTTATTCCTCCTTCTAATAAATAATTGAACATGAAGGTGGTCTTGGGGACCTCCCAAACTTGTACCCACCTATGTAGAAGGTATGAACTTGGGCAAGGCACTTCCCCTCTCCAGGTTTCAGGTCCCTTCCTCATTAGAAAAGTGGGGGCGTTGCTTTACAGGATGCCTCAGGTCCTTCTAGTAGCATGGTGGAATTCTGACAGTATCCATATCCTTTTTTTTTTTTTTTTTCTTGTTTAAACAACAACTTTATTTGTAACCTTGATAATAATAGAGCAATAAAATGCCAAGAACAACAAAAACACTTTTATACTGTAATATAATAATCCTTTTTACCTCAGAAAACTCCATTAGCCAAGAGCACTGCTATTTGGATTACTTTATTTTTCCTGATATGGTTGTGTTATTCAAATACAGAGAAAGTTAGGCTTGGACTGAGAGTTCAGGCTGTAATTCAGTGATACACTTTATACTAGATTTCAGAAGAATAATCCTCAACTCTGGTCATATCCCCTTTACCTCAATACATTAGAAGCTCATTCATGTAATTATAAGACTAATGCAGTATCTTCACAATGCCACTATATTAAACATTTTTTTGTCCACTTGAGCTGCAGCAAATAGTAGAATGAGGCAAAATATTTAAATAAATTTATAAGCAAATAAATTATTTTGTTGTTGGGTTAGGAGCCAGGATTTTCACTACTAGCAACAGCCAGGGAGCTGTAGAGTAAAAGCCAGCTTCTCTGATGACCAGCTGCCCCTCCCAGAGCAAGGAGTGGGCCAGGGCTCTGTCCGAGGTGAGCATCTTGGGAGCTGGGCCTGTGTGGGAAGAGGGCCCAGGGTAAGTTGTGAGTCTGGGCTGAAAGCAAAGAACGTTTTGAAGCATGAGGCCAATGGGACCCAGAAACCAGAAACCAGAAACGAGGAAGAACAAGTCCTGAGAGGGAGCAATGGCTGCAAAGAAGAGACAAGACAGAGAAAGGAGAACTTGGAAAGATCTGGGACGTGGCATTTCACAGGTGGAAGCAGGCCTCCTGTTTCCAAATGGCAGATGGGTTATGGATGTAAAAGGATCAGAATGCAATGAAATACATTTAACACACTCAACAGAGACCAATTTCAGTCTTGCACGATTTGCACGGCATTTCAACATCAGGCTGGGCGTTGGCCACTGAATAGTCCCGTTACTCGGGCGCCTATTTATCTTGAGTCTGCAAAAGCAGACATTTTACCTCCGTAAGAATGAAGCTGAATCCATAACATTGAATTTTCAAGTTGTTCTGCCTGCAATTTGACTGGGCTCTCCTGGAGAGCGGCAGTGATTTTGTCTTCCCCAGTGGTTTGAATATCAACATCAGTTACAGGGGAGACGAGTGCACTGCCATTCAATTAGGATTTTCCAGAAAAACAATCTCTTTTCTTGAGCTAGAATTCTTTGTTAAGAATAATAAGCCTGGAGTACCATAAAATATTGTATTTTCAAGATTAAAAACACTCTTTTAGGTACAATTTGACACACTGGAACACAGACATTAGCACCTGTGGCCACCTTAGAAATGACCTTGTCCAGACTCTTCATTGTACAGATGAGGAATCAGTGGCCCAGAGGGGCGGCTTGGCTTTTTCAAGGTTGCATCGCCAGTTAGAAGCTGGGGCAGGTCTTAGTGCTCAGCCTTGCACTAGCAGAAGCAGAAGAAGACACTTTAAAAATGATCCAGTGTCGGGAAGCGGCTGTGGCTCAATCAGTGGGGCTCCCGTTTACCATATGGGAGGCACTGGGTTCGGTTCCCGGGGCCTCCTGGTGAAGGCAAGCCCGCCCGCGCGGCGTGGTTGACTGACCCAGCGAGCATGAGCAGCAAGGGGGGGATAAATGAATAAATAAATAAAATCTTAAAAAAAAAAAAAAAAAAAAAATGATCCAGTGTAAGAGCTACCATCTTATATGTTGGTTACGGGGAGGGCTTTTGGCTAACTTTTCATATTCATTGTCTCATTTAATCTTTACGACCTGGAGGTGGGGCCGGGATTCTCACTGTCATTTTATCAAGACTGGCCTGAGGCTGAGAGACAGAGTAAGCTCTGTCTTTAGGAAAGATCTGGTTTTCAGGGCCACACATTCTTGCTAGATAGTTCTTCAAGTGTCTGGGGCCTGGGGCCCTTTTAGCTCTATAATTCTGAAAAGAGAGAGTAAAGTTAACCTGGGGCTGGTGGACCCCTAGATCCTGGGATCACACCCCTCAATACCATATTTTGTGTAGCGTGTGCCTGGTTCCTCCTGAGGAGGCCAACAGCAGCGCTGCCCAGGAGAAAGAGAATGTGAACCACTTAGGTCATTTTCAGTTTTCTAGTAGACACACAGTGAAAAAGAAACAAGAGAAATTAAATTAGATGATATATTTTATTTAACCCAATTTATCCAACACATTGCCATTTCAACATGTAAAATCAATACAAAACATTATGAAGGATATATTTCTGTTGTTTTATTCATACTAAGTCTTCGAAATCCCATGTATATTTTACACACACAGCACATCTTGGTTTGGACTGGCTGCTCGCCGAGTACTCAGCGGCCACACGTGGCTCACGGCCATTGAACTGGACAGCTCAGGATTGTGCTTTTCATCGTATTCCCATAAAAATGTTAGACTCTAAACTGAGGGGTCCGCCATATTGTATAGATTCCAATTGCCGTCTGGAAATGAAGGAGAACCACTTCAACTCTGGCTCCAGCTTTAGGAGCTGGGGGGTAACCTGGCAGGTCACTCTGGCATGTCATAAACTTAACAGCTGGCAAACTTTGCTCATCAGCCGAGTTCCTCTGGGAAGACCTTTCTCAGAGCCAGTTTGAGTAAAACCAGAGAGGAAATTTTCTCTCCATCTAGAGCAGCATTGGCCCTGAGAGGAGGGGGAGGCCAGCTGATGGGCTGACCTTTGAAAAGAGCAGCTTGTGATGACGGAAAGGGGGCCCCCTGGGCTCAGAGGCCACCAACACCCCAGGCAAATGGATGTTCATGGAGAGATGGCTGTGACAGCCGAAGTGCAGGAGGCTTCCCAGAAGTTGTCTGACCTCGTGGAAAAAAATCAATGCACCTCCCGTTTTTGTCTTCTGAAATACTTCATCGGTGATTATTCTTCCCCAGGTGACAACATATTTTATGACAAAGTGAGCAGCAGGCTGCTGGGCCCCTGGTGGCTTCAGACACGGCCTGACATCCTCTCCTGTCGTTATTGATGAGCCTCACCTGCATGAGGCTGGAGGTGGGGGTGGTGGCGGCTTCCTGCTTATTAGGCAGCCTCAGAGGCCCCAGAAGAACCGGCAGCCAGAAGGCTGGAATCCTAGAGTGTCATGGCTCCAGGGGTTCTCGGACTTGACGGATGAGAACTGAGGTCCGGAGAGAGAAGGCCCTTTCCCCAAGGTCACACTGCTAGTTAAGGACAGGACAAGGACCAAAATTCAGGTCTTAGTTTCCAGTTCAGTTCAGAGTGCTTTCTTCTCCCAACCCCAGCATTTCTTTCTTTCTTGCTTGCATGCTTCCTTCCTTCCTTTCTTCTTTCTTTCTTTGGAGGCACTGGGGATTAAACTGGGGACCTTGTACGCAAGAAGCAGGCACTCGTCCACTGAGCTACATCTGCTCCCCACCCCCATTTCTTTTTAAAGACTCTGCCCGCTCACCCTCTTTCACTTCCTTTTCTCAAATATCAGAGGGCTTTCCATGCACCAGGTGCTCCCTGTGTTTATTGTTGCTCAGCCCTAACTTTCAGAGACCCACCAGGGGCCGTTTAAGGGGAGAGTCTGGCTGTGGGGAACGACACCCAGGCTTGGATTTGCAGACTGATGAGTCTCATGGAGGGGAGCTGAGACGAGCACCTGTCTGTCAAAGCCGGGCCTCTGGGAGGGACCTGCAGGGCTGGGAAGGGCCAAACGGCACAAACGGCTTCCACTGCAGCTGGAGGGTCTCAGCAGGTGGCCTGTGCTGCATGGCGCCCACCCCTGCTCTCCTTGGGCAGACTGTCGCCGCACCAGACGAGGAGGGGAAGGGAAGGGACTACGTGACAACTTCTTGGGATGGCCTTCTGCCTCAGGGACCTGTGTCCTGGCTGTGAGACCTGAGCACTCGGGGGTCCCACAGTTTCATCTCCTTTGTCACAACTGGCTGCTCCTGGGTGGGTCTGTCTCTGGCTTTTGGCTTGACTTTACCGTCTGCGCCATGGATGGCCTGGAGCACTTTCCAGCCTGGGAAAGCCAGGGTGGCCTTCTCAACGCATGGCCCATTGACCACCTGCCTCGGGATCACCTCTGACGATTGTTAACCATGCAGATTCCCCGGGCCCTGCTCCAGAACTCAGGGTTGGAATAGCTGGGTTTGGGGCTTGGAAATCTGATATCCAACAGCCTCCTAGGCACTTCCAACCAGATGCCATTGGAGCTGGGACGGAGGGGTAAGGAGAAGAGGTAGGAGGCCCCTAAAGACCCTCTGGAGGCCCCCTTCTGGTTGGGGGGGCAGCGTCAGGCTCTCTCCCTGCTCCCCGAGTCTCAGCTTCTCTCTGCAGGGAGCAGCTGTGCCCTCAGGCTTGGAGGGCAGAGCCTGGGGAAGAAGAGACAGGAGCTGCCCAGAAGCCCGGCCGTCTCCCACTCAGCCCTCTCCCTGGGCTCACTGCCAGGCCTCCCCGGGATGGAGACATCGCTCAGCCCCCAGTGGGTTCCTGGGAGGAGCCAAGAGCTAACCAGCAATTACTCAACGTACATGACTTAACTAACATGCAAATCCTGGAGCCCGCCGAGGGCCGCCAGCCAGAGGCCTCCCTGGAGACGTGAGGTTCTCGGGGTGTGGAGGGAGGGGAGCTGGGGGAGTCCCCCGACCTCCCAGTGAGGGGGTGGTACCAGGCATGTACCCGGCATGTTCATCCCCAAGAAGTCGGGGCTGGCGCCTGCCAGGATTCCATCTCCCGACTTTGGCAAAGGGAATCAAAGTCACCGCCGCTGAGTTAATTAGGGAGGGGGGAGGCAGGCGGGTAGGAGTTGGCAAGTGGAGTGATCCTGTCTGCCAAATGTCCAATGCAGTGCCCATGTGCCAGGTCCCAGAGGAGGGGATGGGGTGATGGGGGAGCAGGGCTCCAGGTAGAGCCAAGCCAGCTGAGTGGAGGTCAATTCACTCTTCCCCACCCCACCTCCTGCACCTGTCGGTTCAACACATGGGGGGTTTCTTCCCCCAGCCCTTCCCAAGCTGGTGGTCCTTGGCCATGAACTCCCACGAGGAAGGACATCCAATCCCACCAGCAGAAGCCTACAGCCTATGAGAAGGATAGTTCCAGAGCCGTGTTGTCTGATACGAAGCCACATGAAGCTATAGAAACTTAAATGAACTGAAATTAAATCAAATGAAAAATTCAGCTCCTTAGCTGCACTAGCCACATTTCGGTGCTCAATTACCACAGGTGGCTAGGGGTTACCATCTTTGATAGCACAGATGGAGAACATTTCCATCATTACATAGAAGAGAAAATCCTATAGTCCACAGTCTATGGTCATTGGCCCAGGACTTACAAACAATCTAATGGCTGCAACGATCATCCTAATATTTCCCTTTGGTTGTTTTGACTGCAGCCCAAATCCACATTCATTATTCTTAGTGAGTTCCTTAGTGAGCCTTAGTCCACCCTCTGCTGAGATTGTCAATCCATCAAGGGGTAGTTATGGAGCCCCTGCTATGCATGGATCCGGGACTGTCCAGAGCCCTGGGATTGCTGAGCGAAGACCGTCCACACTCTCAAGGAGCATGGAGCCCAGATGTGCCCATGGCAATGTCAGCGTCATCCCAGGCAGTACGCGCTGTGCTGGAGAGAAGCACAGAAAGCTGTGGAAGCTCGGGGGAGCGCTGTTTGTTCAAACCTGGGGTTCGAAGAACTTCTACAAAATCTGAATTCCTCCACCCTTTCTTTGAGTATTGGATTTTCATTATACGTTTCAAAGCTCTGCTCTGTTGGGCCCTTTCTGACACGGTTACAGGGAAGATTGTTCTGGAGGCTATTTGGGCTCAGCCTATAGCTTGCGCTGCAGAAAGACCAGCCTTGGATTCCAACTTAAAATGTTCCTCTCCCCAACTTGTCCTCTACAGCACGTTGTCATGCAAAGTCTGCAGACCAAGATGCCCTCCTTCCACTTGCAGAAGCTCCTTCTTTCCCCAGTGGCTCCTCTGGGAATCTGAGGACAAGGTTTCTCTAACCTGCCTCGCTGTCTCCATGAAGGGATGGCGGTATGAGGGCGGAGGGAATTCTTTAGCTTGCAATGCCCATGCTGCTCTAAAGTTTACATTATATACCTTTAACTTTTCAAATCTACCTTCAAAGAATATTACACCACTTCACAAATAGTTTAAGAACCTTAAAGCAATGTACTTCCATTTCCCACACTCTCCTGGCCTTTGTGCTATTGTCATAGATATTACTTTTACATATGTGCCAAAGCAGTTAAATGGGGAAAGAATAATCTTTTCAACAAATGGTGCTGGAACAACTGGATAACCACATGCAAAAAAATGAAGCGTGGGGAGTGGTTGTAGCTCAGTGGTTGAGCGCCTACTTCCCATATATGCGGTCCCGGGTTCAATCCCTGATACCTCCTTAAAAAAAAAAAATGAACCTCAACTCCTATGTCACACCTGATGCAAAACTTATCTCAAAAAGGATTTTAGATGAAAATATAAGAGCTGAAACTATGAAAAATTCAAGAAAAAAACATAGGAGAAAATCTTAGTCACCTTGAGTTAGGCAAAGATAGGACAAAAAAATACAAACTACAAAAGAAAAAGAAGATATATGAATGGCAAAGAAGCATCTTAAAAGATGATCAACATCCTTAATTATTAGGGAAATAGAAATTAAAGCCACAATGAGATATCATGTCACACCTAGCAGAATGACTAAAGCTAGAAAGGCTGGTTATATCAAGTTATGGTTATAATGTGAGGCAACTGGAACTCTCACACACTGCTTCTGGGAATGCAAACTGGGACAGCAATTTTGTGGTATAGTTTGGCAGTTTCTCATAAAGTTAAACATAAACTTATCATATAACCTAGCAATTTCACTTCTCAGTTTTGACCCAAGAGATATGAAAACATGCCCATAAAACCTAGTGTGTGAATATTCATAGCATATATTTTATTCATTATAGGCACAAACTAGGAACAGTCCATATTTCCATCAACTGCAGAATGGACAAATAGATTATCAGCAACAAAAAGAATGAACTATTGACACATGCATCAACATGGTTGAATCTCAAAAGCATACGTGATAATCTCCCAATACTTGCTACTTTTTTTGCTTGAAATAGTCACTTAAAAGAGATTTAAGAGATAAGAAGAGTTCTATCCTGTTTTGTATTTCTCACATATTTGCCATTTCTGATATTTATGATTCCTCCATGCAAATGCAAATTTCCATATAGTATCATTTTCCTTCTGCCTGAAGGACTAATTTCTTGTAGTGCCGGTAATGAATTCTCTTAGCTTTTGTATTTCTGAAAAAAGTCTTTATTTCACCTTCACTTTTGAAAAATATTTTCATGGGGTATAGAATTTCAGTTAACCTTTCTTTTCTTTCAGTACTTTAAAAATGTTTCTCCACTGTCTCTATCTTGCATTGTTTCTGATGAGAAATTTGTAATCATGTTTTTCTTTATTGCACTGTACTTAGCGTATCTTTTATTCTATGACTCTATTAAAATGTTTTCTTTATCACTGGTTTTCAGCAATTTGATGATGATGATGAGCCTTCATGTGGTTTTCTTCATGTTTTCTCTGTTTCATTGCTCTTCTTGGATCCAGGGTTTACAATTGTCACCAAATTTGGAAAACTTTTGGCCATTAATTTCTGTGACTATTTTTTCTGTCCTTCTCTCTCTTTCTTCTCTTTCTGGGACTCCAATTATACATATGTTACACTGTTGTTGTTCTGAAGCTCATTGTTGCACTCTTCGTTTTTTTTCCCAATTATTTTTCTATGTTTCATTTTTAATAGTTTCTATTAGTTAATGTCTTCATGTTCACTATTCTTTCCTTCTTCTGTGTCTAATCTGTTGGTAATCCCATCCAGGGCATTTTCCATCTCAGATATTGTATTTTTCACTTCTAGCGTTCACTTGGGTCTCTTTTTATCTTCTTTTTCTCTCCTCATCATGCTAATACTTTTCTCTACTTTCTCAAACTTAGGAAGTATGTTTATAATAGATATTTTAATGTTCATGTCTGCTAATCTTATCATTGTGTCATTTCTGGCTCTATTAACTGATTTTCTCATGGTTATGGATCTCTTTTCCTGCTTCTTTGCATGTTTGGTAATTTTTTTTAATTGGATGCCATGTATATTAGTCAGCCAAAGGGGTGCTGATGCAAAATACCAGAAATTGGTTGGTTTTTATAAAGGGTATTTATTTGAGGTTGAAGCTTACAGTTACCAGGCCACAAAGCATAAGTTTCTTCCCTCACCAAAGATTATGGCCACGTGTTGGAGCAAGACAGCTGCTGACGTCCCTATTTCAGGGATTACTGGTCTGTGCTGCCCATTATCCAATGTCTGAAAACCATTGTTTCATATATTTGATCCATGTTAGTGGGAGAGTAAGTGGTTATTACATCATGGCCAAAGTCTTGGTTGTTTACAGATAAATGGAGAGCTATAGCAGATAAAGACATATTGAAAGACAATGAGCCATAATATCTTAAGAGAAGTAAACATAAGCTGCTATATGATTACTCACTGGAAAAGAAGCTCATTTCTCTCGGTTGGGTTACAGGCTTTTATACGGAAAAGTTGGCCTTCTCTACCAACCACATCATAGTGACTCGAAGATCTCCATCTCCATCCCAGACTGGCTCACCTGAATTCTGGACACATACAAATGCAGTGGTGTTTGGTTCATCTCCATCTGGATATCTGCTCAACACCTCAAACTCCACGTGTCCAAAACTGAACTTACCAATGTATCTTTCTGAATCCTTATTTATCTTCAGACTCATCTCCTCCTCTGCTGCCAGCTAGTGTCCCTTTAAGACTCAGTTCCTTTCCCCCTCCACCAGGAAGCATTTCCTAACTTCTCCCGCCCTTCCTGACGTTTTCCACCATAGTCCCAGCCTGTGCTGGATTGTCTATTGTAGCCAGTGCCTCTGTTTTCAGTTACTTGTCTGAGTCTCTGAGGATCCTGTGATCCCCTTGAGTGCAAGATATCATGTTCCTTCTATGTTGGTTATTTTCAGTCTTAGCATATAGCAGGGGGTTCAATAAGTATTCTTTAAATAAGTGGTTCTTCCAGAATAGTGATTGACAGACAGGGGTTGGGCAACCAGATGACCCAGTTGTACGGGGAATTTAAAATGAACCTGAGAACATTCCTGAGAAGAATCCCTTAAACCAGGGGTCAGCAGTTTTTTAAAGGGACAGATCATAAATATTAAATTTAAGCTTTGCAAGCCATATAGTCTCTGTTGCAACTACTCATCTCTCATTGACAGCAGCCATAGACTACACATAAATGAATGGGCATGACTTTATTTAGAAAAACAGGCATGGATTTGACCCATGGGCTGTAGTTTGCCTTCCTCCACTGGGCTTAACCTAGCACCCTGTGTGCCATCCCTGCTGGAGGCATCAAATCTGCCTGCACCCTCAAAACCTCCTGCCCCAGCCCATCAGTTACTTCTTTTATTTTAACTCCCAGCCTGAGTGTGATAAGGCTGTAAACACCTCCTGCAGGGGGAGACAGATAGGAGGGGGAGGCAAGTGACCTGGGAAACCACAGGGAGATTTCTATCAGGAGGGTCCGTCCTTGGGTGACATCCAGTCCCAACCGAGACTCTGTGCGTGCACATGCGTGTATGTGTGTGTGTGTGTGTGTGTGTGCACAAGTCCCAGAAGATTGTTTAACCTCTCTGGGCCTCAGTTTCTTCAACTGTTCAGGGAATGGATCAGTGATGGGTTTATTTCAGGTCCTCAAGCCCTGGTTTTGCTTTCTGGGTTTTTTTTTTTTTTCCATGGCACCTCCTCCCCACAGCACCTCATGCTGCTCCCAGCGGCAGGTGCCAAGCATTGCAGAGTTGGAGATGGTAAGCTCTGTGTTCAGGAGAGATGTGCTAAACCCACAGAGCTGTGGCACCTACCCAGGCCAGTGCTCTGAAAATAAATAAAATGAGGAAAGTCCAATGTAAAATATCTAAGCTAGGGACCGGGTCTCAGTTCCCTCTGGAGAGGGGCCGCTCTCTGCCTTCCTGCCCAACACTGGCCCCTGAGAGCCCACCTTTAAACCAGGAGAATGGTTCCCTGAGGGCTTGAGCTTGGTGGATGCTGTGAGTGCGTTTTTTTCACAGCTCAGGCTTGGGCACGTGTAAGGAATTAGGGAATTACTCCTTCCTCTGGAATCTGGACCCAGAAGCCAGGCCCCAGGCATGAAGAAATGTTTCCTTTTTTTGTGGAATGGAGGCTGAAAAGGATTGAGGGAAGCAGCAAAACTGGGGGAAAATGGAAAGTGGAGAAAAGTCTTTGGCGTGACATTTTTACCCTAAGAACCTTTCCAGAGGGTTCCAGCTACCCTCGGGGTTCCCCATCCCCTCCCTGGCCTCCCTTGCTTCCCTGTTCTTCCAGGGGCGCCTTTCAGGATGCTGCATCCCCTCCCCCGCAGAGGGTAGGGACCAGGCCCTAAGGTGAGGGGCCCCAGGGGCTTGAGCCGGGAGGAGGTGGGGGAGGGGCTGCCACCCTGTGCCAGTTACTGGGCAGAATCCCTGTTTCCATTTTTTAAAGTCAAAACCCCTCGTCAGACTCCTCTACCCGCCCCTGGAGCCCCTCTATTATCTTAGGCCATTTGGTAGTTGTTGCTATGGCGACCAAAAGCAAAATGGCATGCAAATCAACACAAGCAATAACAACTGAAAGGGCAGGGAGAAGATGGGAGGGGTGGAGCGCAGGGGGAGGGTGCCGGGGGTGGGGGGCGGGGAAAAGCCTCCACCTGCAGCACTCGTTAAAGCCCAGAATGGAATCAAAGACGCTGGGAGGGCCCTGGGCACAGGTCAAGGAGCTTCCAATCTAGACTCTAGTAGGAGAAGGAGCTACTGGGAAAACACAAAGACCCCTTCGCAGAAGCAAATGGCTGGTTGGGGGGAGGAAAATGCAGAGAGGGGGCGAGTTACCTCCCCCGCAGCTTCAAGCCTTGGCAGACGGTGGGGAGGTGGTGGGAACTGAGGAGGGCTCTGGGGGAAGGCCCTGTTGGCCAGGAGGTGCCAGGCTTGCTGCCACTTTGGCACCAGCCGTGAGGACCAGCCCTCTAAACCCAGGTCCGGGGGCTTGGGCCAGGACCCCCTCTGCCTGGAACCCCAGCCTGTGTCCAGGCGCCCTGGGTTCACTGAACAGCAAACTCTGCAAGAGGAAGAGAAAAGCCGCAGCCCCAAGAACGACTGCATCACCGAAACGAGGACCCACTGCTGAGGGGAGACCTTTTTGGTTTTTCCCTTTTTTCCTAGAGATTTCCCAATCGAGGCTGATCAAAGCCACAGCAAATGTCCTCCGAACGGCCCCAAGAAGCTGTGCCCAGGACACCCAGCAGGATGAGATGGTGAGGTTCTGCTGTGGTCTTTTTCAGTTAGAGAAGTTGTAGGTTTACAGAAGCATCCCGCAGAAAGTAGAGCCCCCCCCACCCCATTATTAACACCTTGCATTAGCGTGGTACCTTTTTACAACTGATGAGAGAATAGTGTTCTAATTGCACTACTACCTTGAGTTCATGGTTTACATTAGGGTTCGCTGTGTCATGCAGGCCTACGGTTTGGTTAAAAAAATTTTTTTTCCTAGTAACATTTATACAACCTAACATCTCCCCCCTTTAACCACATCTAAATCTGTAATTCAGCACTGTTAATTACGTTCACGGAGTTGTCCTACGATCACCACCCACTCTGCTGATGCCTCTTCACATTCCGAGCATGGGGACAAGTGCGAGTTTTCTTGGAGAAGTTTTGGGAAAAAGAAATGAGGACTCAGCATCGGGACCGCGGTCTGGATTTTAACCCAAGCTGCCAAGCTTTCTAAATAGCATCCGGTCTGCAGAAGTTGGTGGGATGTGCTCCTAGAACCCCGGGTGGGGAGAGACCTGCAGCCACTGCCTGGGTCCCACCCGGTTCTCTTTACTTGATCACATCTTTCATTTGATGCACGTCCAGTGGACGTGGCAGGGGGTTTCTGTCTGCCACTCTCCACACTCATGCTTCCCAAGGGTACCCTGTTTCCTGTGGGAGCATAATCTCCCCTTCCCTTTGCTCTTGTATCGAGGGGAGCGTGATGCCATGTGTCCACCTCCAGCCACAGAAGACGAAGGGACCAGCACTCCCTCCCCCACCCTGGACAGCCAGAGGGATGGACATATCCCGGCTCAGCCAGTTAGCCAACGTCTTGGGATTTCTGACCCCTGGAGAAGTGAGTCAAGATGGGCAGGCATTAGACGAAGCCACCCACGGGGCTGCCAAGGGCACACCCTGTGTGGGGTCACAGCTGTGGTCCCTGCCAATGCCCCCCAGCTCCACGAGGACATGGACTTCTGTCATGGCCTTCCAATAAGTCTCTTTTGCTTGCATTGGCCTGGTAGCTTTTTATGTCTGCAGCCAAGAGCTCTGCAAGCCAACAGGTCCTCACCTTCCAGGTCCTCACCTTAGCAGGTGAGTTTGTTGAGTTCCAAGGCCAGATGAGGAATAGGTCTTTCATTCTGCCCCCAACACCATCTGTGTCCCCTTGGTGCCCTTGGGACCTGGTGTTACCATTCCTGGCACAGAGAACATTCCAGAAAGATGGTGCAGGTGAGGAGAATCACGATGGGTGACTTAGCCTCAGAAGGGGTCTGAGACAGCGACTTGGACCCGCCACCTCATTTCCCTGCCATGGACACCGAGCAAATCGGTGTTGTGGAGGATTTGGGAGAACGGTTTCCCTGATGCTTTGTGCTTCCAGGGAAGGGAGCTTCTCCTCGAAGTCTCCTGGACGGAACGCGACTTCCCAGAACCCCCTTGCGGGTATTGGGCATGGCTGCACCTTGCCCAGGACCACCCAGGACCCAACTCTCGGCCACAGAGTCCCCAGGTCGAGCTCCCACTCTGGCCGCAGCGCGTGTGTGTTCCATCGCTTCCCAGGTGCAACATGAAGCTGGGAGGCACCACACCCACCCGGAGACGCACCTGCCTGCGTCGGAGGAAAAGCTGGGGGGCAGCTTTGGGGGCCCCACAAGGTGCAGCAGGCTGCAGGAAGACACTGGGATCACGGGCGAGACAGCCCTGCTGAGGACAAGAGACTTTGCCGCCTCCTCTACCAAAAGAGGGGTTTGGGGGCACCCTCTGCCCCAAATGGCTTCGGAAGCCACTGAGGAGCCCCGTCATCCTATCATCCCTTTCCAAAGCTCAGCTTCTTCTTGTGTTCCCCGTGCTCCCCCAACTGCCCCTTCTAGGAGCTCCTCCACATTGTCTGAGCCACTGGGAAGTTTGCGGGTGTGTCTGTTACTAAACAGGCGGGGGAGAGGAGGAATGTCCCAGAAAACTGGCTCTCCAGGAGGAGGAGATCCAGCCGGTGGCAGGAGGGGCTGGGGATGGACGGACGTGGGGACAGTGTCCCGCCCTGCGACTGGCTGGCTGCGTGCCCGGGACTGGGGGCTCCAGTCTCTCCAGCCTCACCGTGCGTGCTCAGGGGTTTGGGGATCCCCCTGCCATGCCTCTTGGCATCCTGCCCACCTCTCGAGTGGCTCCCCAGCGCCGAAGCGCCCGTGGCAGCCGTGTGGACCGGCGACTCACGGCCTCCACCCTGGCAGCCGCACCACGACGGACACCGGAGCCGGTGCTGAGCCCACGCCAGGCCCGCGACTTGAGGGGGCCCCTTGCTGACAGGCGCCCTTGACTCGCGGGCCCTGCTGGGTACTTTTCCAATCGGAGACTGCTCGGTTCCCAGGGGACGCGGCGGGCACAAAGGCGCCTTCTGCCAGGGGGCTGCAGACTTGGCAAGGGGCCGCTGCTTGGGCCGCGAGCCAGAGGCAGCCAAGGCTGTGGTTTCCACCAAGTTGGAACCGAGCGGCGGACGTGCCCCAAGGGGACCGGGGGTGGCCCATCCTGACACTTGCAAAATGCAGCCAGCACGGCGCCCCCAGGAAACGGGAAACAGGGAAGGGCCACGCCCTCCTCGGCAGTGGCATTTACCATGTTTCATTCTTCAAAGGTGGGGGTCAGGTAGAAACGGGGGTTGCAGCCCGGTCCTGGGCTGCGGCTTCCTTTGCCATTTGCCCCTCACAACGCCACTCCTGGGCATCAGCTTTTTTGCAAACAGAGAAGGAGATGGAGACTGAGGAACGCGGCCTCCTGTGCTCGTTTTCGGGGCCTGCCAGGACCGGGTGGCTTAAGATGGCAAGAATGTGCCCCAGGTGTGGAGGCCAGAAAGACGAGACGCAGGTGTGGGCGGCGCTGCCGCCGCAGGCTCAGGGGAGGCGCTCCTGGGGCCGTCGCCCTTGGCTGGTGGCCACAGCGCTGCCTCTCGGCCTCTGGGCCTCGGGCGTGGCGTGGCCTGCACCGCTGTGTCTGTCCCCGTGTCTCTCTTCTCCTCTTTTAAGGGCTCCTCCGCCTCCAGTGCGACCTCACCTTACCTGATTACGTCTGCAGTAGGGTTAACCCGTCCAGTGCTGGGGTTAGGAAGCCAACATATCCTTTCTGGGGCACACAATCAACCGCTAACACCTAACAACCCACAGGCACGGGGCTGTCCGGGGGTGGAGCGGCACTCGAACCCAGGCCTGCTGACGCTGTCTCTCGGGCACCTGCCGCCCCACTCGGCACCTCCAGTGGGGGAGGTCAGGGACCTCCACTAACGTGAAGTCGCTATCCTCGTGCAGCTTTCATAGTTGGGGAAGCTGAGGTGCAGAGGGCTTCCTTCTCACTGGACACGCGTTTATGGGGTGCCAGCCTGTGCTGGGGCCCGGGCCAGGGATGCTGGGAGCCGGCGAGGCCCTGTTTGTGGAGAGCTCACGGCTCAGGTGGTGTCAGCCATGTCCCGCCGTGCCGCGGCTAGGACGGTGCCCCATGGGGCATTCGCACCATTGAGTCTGCCTTGCCCAGGGACACCCCCCACCCCCCACCCCTGACACTGACCTGGTTCTCTCCCTAACACAGAGTGCAGTGAACTGACGGTTTTATGAAACACCTTTATACTCCCATTACCTCCTGGGGTCCTTGCAGTGCTCTGTGAGCTAACCTGGGCAGGTACCAGGTACAGGTGAGGAGGGGGAAGGGACCTGAAAGAGATCCCATGGTTAGTGCCTGGGGTTGCGGGATGGGCCTGGAACGCAGGTCCAGCAGTTTCTCCAGCTCCTGAGCCTCTGTTCCCAAGAAAGAATCCCTTAGTCTTCTGCTCGCCTCCACTCCCTCGCCTACATGGGCTCCATATTTTGAAATGTGTTGCCAACAAAACTGAATGTATTAAGTAATTGTGGATGTTTCACCTTTTTTATTAATCAGTGACATATGTACCTGCCAATCAGAGCTCCTGCTCACCATCCAGCCTCCAGGCACAAGCCAAGACTTGGGAGGTTTGACTTAGCCAGGGAATGTTTACTCTGTTTGCTCAACCTCGCAGCTTTTATTATGCACCTACTAAGTGCCAGGCACCGTTCCAGGTGCTTGGGGTATGTCAGTGAATAAAACAAAGATCCCCAGAATTTATGTTTCAGTAGAAGGGTGACAGGATAGACAAAAAACATAATGTATTCGTATGTTATATGTGGGGTATGAGAAATGATAAGGGATATGGGGAAATAACAAGCAAAGGAAAGAGAATTGGCAGTGGGGGGTGGTGAGATGTAGTTTAAAATAGAAATTCAGGGTCCTTCTGCAAAGACTATGATTTCCAATTGGCTTGTAAAAATATTGAAAATAACTCATTGGCTTCCACGTTTCGGGGAGCCCCAAGTTGGTAACCACCAGACTAATAAACCACCCCAGCCCAGCAGCTGACATAATAGTAAGTGAGACTGTGTCCTGGAAAGCACCATATGACCCCTGTGCCAGGGGCTAGGGGTGGGATGGGTGCAAAGGTCAAGTACACCCTCTTTATTAGGTCTCTCTTGGGTAGGGAAGTCCTTCCTAATTACAGATGTACACCAAGGTTCAAGCTCAGCTGCACTAAGCATTTACCCAGAATGGCCCAAAGCAGCAAAGCCAGGGGCGAGGAATAAAACCAGAATGGGAAATAGATTTTATTTCTCATGCCAGTGCTGAATGATGGCCAGAGGTTCCCTGGAATCCTATATTGAGAAAGATTGTGAAGGCTGGGGACGGCTCAGCAAGCCAGACCTGTGATTGATTAGTAATGTCTGCTGTGGGCAGCAGGGTGGAGAGTGGCAGCGTGGAACTCACACTTTGCTGACGCTGGCACAAATTCTTATCTAAGAGAGAAGCAAATGGTCTTAACCAGAGCAGTGGTGCTGACTCTTGAGGCTGAGTGAAGAGAAGCAGTAAATGAGGCCAGAAACCAAGAGAATTTGGGGCAGGTTTGAAAGTACCCACCGGATTAAGGTGAGGGGACCAGGATGGATCCCTGGACGAGGCCAGGTGGCCAGGCCCCAATTTGGCATGGAGCAAACCACTAGCTTTCTAGTGGCTTGAAGGTACTGGGCTGGACCAGGTACCCCCACTGCACTTTGGTCCAAATCCCCTCTCCCTCTGCTGCTTTCCCCTCATGTAGGAGTTGCTAAAACGCCTGAAACTGGAATGGTCGGTTTGTTTTAGGCTGGTTGGCAGATTAGGCAGAGGCCTACTTCTTGTCAGTTCTGAATGTGTAAGACCCTGTTACATCTGACAATATTTTGCTGAGTCACACCCACGCATTCGGCGCTAATCAATCTTGATACGCTCTCCTACCTAACCTGGAAGTGGCTTCTCAACCTGCCATGCAGGGTTTCACGTGACCACAATGAGTCGGTTGAAGTCGACAGGTGAGAGAAACCTTAACTCATTAGAGTAAAGTTAGAGCCAGACAGTCTGAGTAAAGTCTCCACTGTGTCCTTTCAATGTGACCTTGGGCAAGTTAACTCTACTCCTTCAAGCTCAATTTCCGTATCTACAAAATGTGGACTCGAGTGATACTTATCCCATGGTCTGATGAGGAGTAAAGGAGACAAGGCACGTCAAACCTCCAACGCAGGGCATAGCACAAACGGGCCCAATAAGTTTGCCGTTGTCAGTGATGATAGACGATCCATGGCCCTCTGTTGGAGGGGTGCTGTATTAGCCAGCCAAAGGGGTGCTGATGCAAAATACCAGAAAGCTGTTGGCTTTTATAAAGGGTATTTGTTTGGGGAAGAAGCCCACAGTTACCAGGCCATAAAGCGTAAGTTACTTCCCTCACCAAAGTCTGTTGCCATGTGTTGGCGCAAGATGGCTGCGACGTTCAGGCTTCCTCTTCCTCTTAAGGCTCCGTGGTCCCAGCTTTTCCCAATATCAGCTGTAGGCCATCAGGCTCTCTAGGCTTTGTCTCTCTCCCTGGGGCTCGATTCTCTCAGGGCTCAGACTTGCTTCTCTCCACAAAGTCAGCTGTAGACTATCAGGCGAGTGGCTCATCTCTCTTCCCGGGGCCTCTACCGTGTCTGTGGAGTGTCTCTATTCCTCTGTGTTCTTCTCCTGTGTGTTTACTTCCCTTGCTCTAGCTGAAAACTCAAAACTACCTTCTCTGCAGTGTAGTTTCTCTGTGTGTTCCCACCCACCAAGGGGCAGGGACTGACATGGCCCACTCAAAGCCTTAATCATAATTTAATCAAGTAAAAGTGAAACCTCTGAATCCAATTTAATCTAATACGCCCAGAGGAACAAACCAGCTTACAAACATAACCCAATATCTGTTTTTGGAATTCATAAATAATGCCAAACTGCTCCAGGTAGTATATGGCAGGCCACGCTTTAAAAGTCCAGCTCACAATAGGTTCCTTTGGGCCATGGACCCACCCAGAGGCCATCTCTCTACACCCTGGTTGTACAATTGGAACTGACTTTTTTTTCAGATTAATTAATTAATTTCTCCCCACCCCCTTGTTGTTTGCACTTGCTGTGTCTGTTCGTCTTCCTTGTTTCTTTAGGAGGCACTGGGGAACCAAACCAGGAACTGAACCCAGGACCTCCAAGGTGGGAGGGAGGCACCTAATTGCTTGAGCCACATCCATTCCTGCTTTGTTGTATCTCTCATTATGTTTTTTTTCTTGTGTCTCTTGTTGCATCATCTTGTTGTGTCAGCTTGCCTTGGCTGCTCATCGCATCAGCTCACTGTCTTCTTTAGGAGGCACCGGGAACCAAACCAGGGACCTCCCATGTGGTAGGCAGGAGCTCAATTGGTTGAGGCACATCTGCTTCCTGAACCTTGCTAGCACACCACCATGCTGTTTCTAGGCGTGTAGGATAAGAGCTATTTGAAAGGGGCAGACTGAGTAGAAGCCTCTGAAACCATACCCCTCACTGTCCCTGATCAAGGCAGTGAATGAAAAACAATAGTTCTTCCCATGAAGGAGTAACTGCTAAGCGAATTATCCTGTCAGAGCAACAACCAGAAAATCCAGCAAAATATATGAAACAATCATTTTTGGACATTGAACAACAGACAGAGCAAAGACTGTGACCTCTGAGAAAAGGAAACAAACAAGGTGAGCCCAAGATTGTCCCAGCTTACTGCCTGCAGGTTCAAAGCCGCAGAGCAGGGAGGGAAACCCAAACAGAGCTCAAGAAATCTTACTAAGTTGGAGGAAAGGGGATCGGTATTCAGGGAGACCGAGGTGACAGGACTTTTCAGGACAAGACAGAGGGGAGCAGCTGTAGAGAGAGACACAGAGAGACAGAGGGAGAGCCTTTTCTCTGGAAATCTGCAGGCTGGTCCCCTCAGGTCTTTGCCTGACTACAGTGTATGTGTGGGGTGAAAAGTCACAAGGCTTGGGGGTGGGGGTGACAATAAAAGAGGTACTCAAACATTTCACACAGGGCTGGGGAGAGTATATGTTCCCACCAGCCAGACTGAAGAAACCTCAAAATACGGTAGTATTAGGTAGAGTCCTCAGAAGGGTATTGCCGTAGTGTTGAGGGTGAACTGGCTCTAGTCTAAAAGCCTTTCCGGACCCATTTGAACAAAGCTTAAAAACAAGCCTCAAAGGGACCAAACTGATCCACAGTTAACTGCATGCCCGAACAAAGCACAACACAATTTAGAGGAATGCGAGGAAACACAGCACTCAGCAATGTAAAATTTACAGTATCTAGCATCTAACAAATAATTTCCAGGCTTGCTAAGAAACAGGAAAGTATGACCCATAACCAGGAAAAAGAATCAATCAATGGGATAGAAAAAGATCAGAAATTACAGGATGTTGGAATTAGTAGATAAGGACCTCAAGAGCCAATAGCTAGAACTTGTAACACCGATATAAAGGCAGTGGTTACCAGAGGTTCTCAGGGGAGGGAGAGGGAAGAATAGGTATAACCTGGGGCATTTTTGGGACATTGGAATTGCCCTGCATGATATTGCAGTGACGGATACAAGCCATTATACATTTTGTGCGGTGCAAAGTGTAAACCACAATGTAAACTATAGACCATGGTTAGTAGCAATGCTTCAATATGTGCTTCTCAATTGTGACAAATGTACCCCACTAATGAAAGATGTTGTTAATGGGGAAAAATGTGGGAGAGGGAGGGAGGAAGGGTATATGGGAATCCCCTATATTTTCAATGTAACAGTTATGTAATCTAAAGCTTCTTTTAAAAGAAAATAAAACACATACATACACACACAAACACACACACACACAGAGCCAATAGCTAATATAAGTATTATAAGTATACCAAGAGATGCAAATAAAAGCATGGACATTATGAGGAGAGAAATGCAAGACATTAAAAAGATCCAAATATGGATAGATCATATGGTATGTGAATATATCTCAATAAAACTGCTTAAAAATAAGTTTTAAAATGTGCAAGAATAGTCAAAAATAGCAACTATGTACAGCAGGAGAAGCATAGAGAGATTGAGAGGTGAAAATTTTTCTTGTTTCTTTGTATTATTATTATTATTGAAATAAAGAAATGTTCTAATAATGATTGAAGTGATGAATGCAGAACTATGTGATTATGCCAAATACCATTGATTTTACACTTTGGATGAATTGTATACTTTATTAATACATATATCAATAAAATTGATTTTTTTTTAAAAGGACCCAAATAGGACCACTGGAGAAGAATACAATACAGCTAAATAAATTGAACATGATTAACAGCAGATTTGGCAATGCAAAATAAAAGAACAGAGAACTTGAAGATGTAGCAATAAAAACTATTCCAGAAAGACACCGAGAGAGAAAAAATTATAAAACGAAAAAAGCCTCAGTGACTTGAGGGACAATATGAAGGAGTCTAACACATACCTGGTCAACTGACTTTTAATAAAGGTACCAGGGTAATTCAATGAGGTCAAATAATATTTTAAACAAGTCGTGCGAGAAAAATTAAATATTCACAGGGGGAAAGAAACCTCAATCCTTAAACACCACATATGAAAATTAACTTGAAATGGATCATAGACATAAATACAAGTGCTGAAACTATAAATCATCCAGAAGAAAACATAGAAGATAAAAAGCTAGAGAAAGATATCTTAGAACGCAAAAACAAAAACCATTAAAAACTGATAAATTGGGGGTCGGATGTGGCTCAACTGGTTGGGCGTCTGTCTCCCATATGGAGGGACCCGGGTTCGATCCCCGGGACCTCCTGGTAAAAAAAAAAAAACTGATAAATTGAGCTTCATTAAATTGATAAATTGAACATCATTAAATTAAAATGTTTGTTCATCAAAAGACACTGTTAAGAACATGAAAAGGCAATATACAGACTAAAAGAAAATATTTGCATACATATATCTTTTTTTTTAAATACTTGTAAATAACTTTTTTTTTTTTTTTTTAAGATTTTATTTATTTATTTATTTATCTCCCCCTTGGTGCCTGTGCTTGCTGTGTCCATTTGCTGTGCGTTTTTCTGTGTCTCCTTGTCTGTCTTTGTTGCTTCGTCTTGCTGCGTCAGCTCACCATGCTGCATGGGCTGGCCTGCCTTCACCATGAGGCCCCAGGAATCGAACCCAGGGCCCCCCATATGGTAAACGGGAGCCCCATCAATTGAGCCACATCCGCTTTCCAAGCATACATATATCTTTTAAAAGTTAAATTTTTTTTTTTAGTTTTCTGAACAAATACACCCCCTACACCATGCCCCTCCATCCCTTTACCCCTTAATCTATCATTGATCTCTGAGAATTTGCTATTTCTGGCCATCTCTTCTAAGTGATGCCATACAGTATTTGTCCTTATATGCTTTGATTATTTCACTGTGCATATTGTTCTCAACGTCCTCCCGTGTTGCAGCATGTCTCAGAACTTCATTCTTCCTTAGGGCTGAGTGCATGCAAATGTCTTATAAAGGACTTGTCTCCTGAGTATGCTAGTATATGCATATGCTAGTATATGTTAATATAAGAAAATAAACACTCTGATTTAAAAAATGGGCAAAAGATTTGAAAAAAAATGCTTCACTGAAGAATATATATAGATGGTGTTATGGACTGAATTGTGTTCCCCCAAAAGATATGCTTAAGTCCTAACTCCTGGTTCCATGAATGTGATCCTTATTGGAAATAGGGTCTTTCCAGATGTCATCAAATCAAGATGAGGTCATACTGGATTAGGGTGGATTCTAATCCAATGTGACTGGTATCCTTATAAGAAGAGGAAATATGGAGACAGACACGAAAAGAAGGTGGCCATATGATGGAGGCAGAGCTTGAGTTATGCCACAAGCCTACGAATGCCATGGATTGCTGGCAAGTCACTGCCAGAACCTTGGAGACTTGAAGGAAGTGTAGCTCTGCCAATACCTTGATTTTGGACTTCTGGGCTCCAGAACTGTGAGAGAATAAATTTCTGTTGTTTTAAGCCACCCAGTTGGTGGCACTTTGTTATGGCAGCCCTAGGAAGCTAAGACAGATAACAAATAAGCACTTGAAGACATCCCGGACTTCATCAGTCATGAGTGAGATGCAAATTAGAATTTACAATGAGATACCATTTCACCCCTAAAATGGCTAATATTAAAATGGCTGACAATGTCAAGTGTTGGTGAGATGTGGAGCACCTGGAACTCTAACACATAGCTGGTGGGAATCCAAAAAGGTACAACAATTTTGGTCAATAGTTTGACAGTTTCTTATAAAATTAAATTGTACTTTTGATATGGCCCAGCAATTTCAATCCTAGGTATTTAGTCAAGAGAAAGGAAAACATGAGTCCACAAAAGACTTTTATGTGAATGTTCATAACAGCTTTATTCATGAAAGCCTCAAACTGGTAACAACCTAAATGAACATCAACTGGTGAATGAATAAAACAATTGTATATCCATACAATGCTAGGCTACTCAGCAATAGAAAGGAATGGACTGCAGATACATGCAAAAACATGGATGACTCTGCAAAGCATTATGCTAAATGAAAAATGATAGATACATACAAAGGATTACATGGTATATGGCTCCATTTTTTAATGAAATTCCAGAAAAGGCAAAGCTACAATGATAGAAATCAGGTCAGTGGTTGCCTGGGATTGGGGTGAGGGGAGGGAATTGACTGCAAAAGGGCAGGAGAAAACTTTTCAAGATGATAGAAATGTTCTATATTATGGTTATGGTAGTGGTTATGCTACTGTTTACTTTGTCAAAACTCATCAAATATACACTTTAAATGGTTGAATTTTATTATGCATAAATTATACCTCAACAAGGTTGTTTTTTTAAAAAAAGAATAAAAATCAAAACCAATACTGCACCTTGGGGGAGATGGCAGCACTGGGGACCTGTATCACATTCCCTTTTAATTCATCCATCTGGCTCCTACAAAACCCAGACAGATTCTGGAGAATGGCAGTGGACTACCATATACTCAACCAAGTAATAGTTATAATTACAGCTGTGATGCAAGAGCTGATTAACACTGTGACCACAGAGCTGGCAAAGGTTTTTCCCCCTATCTCTATCAGAAAAGACCAGAAACAATTTACATTGACTTGGGAGGGACAACAGTATACATTTATTGTGTTGGCCAGGCCTGTGTTAGCTCTTCCACCCTCTACCCTAATGTGGTTCAAAGGCCTGGGATATCTGGACATTCCACAGGATATCACATTGGATGAAGGAACCCACTTTACAGCAAGGGAAGTGCAGCCGTGGGCCCACATACCCTGCCACCCAGAATCTGATGACCTTCCAAAGGTGACCCTCTGAGGATGGGGTCATCCCTGGCAGGTGTCATAAATCTAAACCAATGGTCATTATATGGACATGAGGACAGTAGCCAAGGAAGGGCGGAAGTAGGAGGGGGCACTCCCAGTGACCAACTTGGGGGATTTGCAATTCCAATTTCTGAAAATATGGGTTTAGAGACCCTGATTCCCAGAGGGGGGATGCTTCCACTAGGCATCACAGCAAGACAACCATTAAACCTTAATCAGTGGCTGCCAAGAGATCAGGAGGCAAAGATAGCAGCCATGCCCTTGGATGGGTAATTGAAGGCAGGGATGCTGTTACACAGTAGGGGTGGATGGGGGGGGGGATATGTGACACCCAAGTGATCCCTTGAGTGTCGCTTCATATTCCTTTGCTCAATTTTGGTGGCAATTGGATAAAGCCAAGAATGATGTGTTATACAGGGGCTCAGACTCCTGAGGGATACAGGTCTGGGTTCCCTTAGCAAATGAGCCCCCTAGACTAAAGTTGGAAGAAATCTGAAATGGGTAGTGGCGTAGGAAGATAATAAGCATCAACTGTAGCTACAAGACCAGCGGCAGTAGGAGGGAAAGTAGTTCATCCTACTCACCTTCCTCTCATGAGTTTCTACGGGAACCAGTGGATCTGAGCAGCACGAGGGGTGGGCTGCAGGGGACGCAGCACAGGTCCTTCTTTAGGACCGACGCATCCTTGCCCCACCTGCGGGGAGTGTTGGTGGCAGATGGCTGTCACCCGAGTGTCTCTTTGTAAATTGCCCTCAACTGAAAAGAGCCAGTGGCCTTCCTCAAGGCCGTGCTCCCACTGCACAGGCAGCGCATCCTGGTCCACGTGGGGACATTTTCTATTCCCCAACCTGGCCCCTTCTCCCCAGTTTGGGATAACTTTCAAGGGTCTTCCTGGTTCCAGAGCTTCCAGGGGGTCAGCTGAGGCCTCTGTTGTGACTATACACGGTTCAAGTTCTCCCTCTACCCACTCCTGCTTCCTTCACTCCCCCACAAACGTTGGTCCTAAGGGCAATCCCCAGCAAACCTTCTGCACCCAAATCTCCGTCTCTGAGTCTGTGAGAAAACCTGACCTAAACAAGGGGATTTTCCAAATACTTTGAGATCCTTCTAAGCTCTCACCCACTTTTCAATACCAGGACAATTTTTTTTTTTTCCTTAATACAAATATCCACTGTGAACAGCTAGGGAGCTTTTCAGACTCTGTGGGGTACACACCTTTCTTTTGCACATTTTTGAAGCAGTTTATAATAAACAAACGACAGAGGGAACCTGCCGTGGCCTTTCACTCAACCACGTTATTGAGGGAAGATGGCTGGAGATCTGAAAGGGGTGATTTTTCATTAGGCCATTATCCCATTCATCACTCTGGATGCTTTACTCCATTGCCACTTCAATTGTTTGGTTTCCAATGGAGTTAACTCCTCTCTGCTTTACTGAGAATCCACAGCTACAATCAACGCAGACCCAACTGTTACCCAAGGTAGAGTAAAGAAGCCAGCTAAATAGGAAGGGGCTTTGAAATGCACCACTATTTTGAATTACCCATCAAGCACTCTCCCTTCCATAAACCCACTGAGTTCATTTTAGAGCTGACAGTAGAGAGCCAGCCTCCCTCTCCCCACCCCCTGAGCAATGCCAGGTGATGACGGGTTTCCCAGGCCCTTTCCCTACACTCACCCACTGACACCATCCATCAGTCCCGCCTGGGCCCACCTGGTTCTTCCAGGTGCAGGGGCTGGGCCTGCAGTGGCCTGCAGTGGACCCCGGCTCATCAAGGCAGGCTCAGCCCTTCCCTGCAAGAGCCCGGGAGCCCCAGCTGCCAGCCTGGGGAGGACCGTCGCCAAGGCCACACGCTGCTGTCCCCCGCACCTTGATGGACCAGCTCCCCGGGCGAGCTCTGGTGAAAGTGCCCACTGCCAGCTCATTCCGCTTATTTACAGACCTCGTAGCATTTGAGGAAAGGTGCATTAATAAGGCAGGAGGCAAGAGAACCCCGTGGAGGTGCACTTCACTGTTGGCTCAGTCCTGTTTCTCTCGGCCACCTGGAGGGATGCGGGAGAAGAGGAGGAGGGGCTGGGGCTGGGGGAGGGTGAAGGAACGCAGAGAGGGCAGGGGAGATGGAGGTGGGGACAGGCTGAAAGGGGAAGAGAGCGGGAGGAAAGGAAAGAAAGGAAGGGGTGGGAGAGACAGTGGGGAGGGCTAGGAGAGCAGGAGGGAAGAGGATGGGAGAAACGTGGGCCGCCCCTTTTAGGAGCCACCGGGAAATTCTCTGCAACAAATGAGTCAAGATCTAGCGTTGAACCCTCGGACCCAGAGGGGGTCGCTGCTGGAGGCTTGGCCACGGCCACGCGGTCTCCCTCTCCCCGCCCAGGTTTTCCTAGAGCCTTGCAGCCCCCGGGAGGGCTCCGTGCACCCCAGCCTGGGGTGGGCCCTGGAGAGGTCAAAGCTCTCTTCCCAGCTGGCATGAGGAGGGGGCGAGGCCACCTCTGGAGCCCGCTCCTTGTCCTCCCAGGCGCTGCCAAGGCCAGGTGGTGGGGAGGGGAGAGCGGGGAAGGCTGTGGAAGCAGAGGCCCCCTTCCTCTGCCCCAGCCACCCCCGGGCCTGGGCCAGGCCCAGCCCAAGCCCACTTTGTGCCTCTCGAGGGGGAGCCCACCCAGGTTCCCAAGAGCACCCACCTCTGCCATTTCGTGCGGCCGTCGAGTTAAGGGATGTGACAGAGAGGGGAACTCCCCGGCGCTTCCTTCCGGTAAAATCTCTAGGAGTTCTGTTGAGCAGAACCTACTAGCCTCGTGGGGTGATCTCCCCCGTGGGGTCCGTCTTGCTTTCGCCAAGGCCCTGGGAAGCATAATGAAGATTTTGGGTCCATTTTCCCAGCCTTGTCCATGAGCAAGCCAGCTCCCCGCTCCAGGTTCTCCGCTCAGCCTGAGCCTCTCCCCTGCTCCAGAGGGTGTCCCTTTGCTCCTTGACATGTCCCGCGTCCTCCCCAGCCCTTTGGCCCTTGGGTACCAACAACCTAAATCTAGAAACCACATAGAAGTTTCCAGCAACATCCAGAAGGCTGGAGCATGGTCAGGACCTGGCCTCGCACCCCACCCCACCCCAAGGACACATCCCAGAAGGCAGCGACAATGGAGATTTCAAAATTCAGGGACAAAAAGTAACCCCAGCACCCCCCATCTTCCTGCCCCACCCTCCACACAAACACGCACGAGTGGAAATTAAAAAGCAAGAGCCAGGCACCCCTTTGTCCATCCGAACACCTCCAGATTGCACGGTGACGCCTGCCCCCACCCACAGCCTTTGGTGCTCATCAGCTCCCACAGCACAGGTGGTCTGTGTTTGGACAGTCCCCAGTCCCTGGTGACCCCCAAAATTCTTCCTTCCCAGCCCAGTCTGCAGGGAGAGTGCCACCAGGACTGTGGACAGGTTCACCCACTCGTTTTATTCATTCAGCCAGACAGGTGACACAGGAGGAAAAGGCTCAGCCTTCGCCCCAGGGTCAGCCCCAGCAGCCCAAGTTCTTCCCAAACTTGCCTCTTCATTAGAATCACATGGGACTCTGCCCGGCCCTAGCCCTGAGGCTGACTTGGCTGGTGGGGGTGGTTTGGGAAGGCTGGAGTCCCGGAGGGCAGGTGCCTGCACACCTGGACGAGCACTGGGACACCCCCCCCCCCCATACCGCCTGCTGACTCCGAGGGCCCCGAGGGGTTCCAGGACCGGAGCTCTAGCCTGGACACCTCCACTCCCGCACTGCAGATGCAGGCCCACCGAGAGGACCCAGGGCCAGCTACCGCCACCCAGCGGAGAAGGTCGATTTGCAGGTGCCCAGACTGGCTCCTGCCACCAGCAGGAAAATGAACGTGCTCCTTGGCCTTGCCAGAGTCAGGGTCTCCCTGTCCTCTGGCTGTTCCGTGGAAGTGCAGCCTTGATTCTTAGGAAGCAAAAGCAAACAGCAAGGAAGAAAAGAGAACCCAACAGGGAATGCTGCTCCTCGACATGCAGATTGCAGGGGGCAGCCCCGTGGGGCTCACACCTGCCCCTCGCTCCCCTCCTCACTGTGCCGCACCTCTGGGCAGGAAGAAATGTGCTCACCACGCAGCTCCCCCCTCACCCCACCCGTAGGCCCTGGGGCTATGCCCCAGGCAGCAAGAGCCTGTGATAGGAGCTCCAACTATACCCATCTTACAGAGGAGGACATGGGGCCCAGAGAGGTTAAGTAACTTGCCCAAAGCCACACAGCTTATTAAACGGCAGGGCTTGCAGAATCTGTGCTCTTGTCACAGGCTTCCCGCTTCTCTTCTAGTGTCTTCCTCCAAGGGCTAGACATTGCTGTTAAGACACTTTGCTTTGTGTTTTCTGGCGCAATGAAGCTGTTCCTGAGAAAGCATGTTGGAGGTTGAATTGTGGCCCCCCAGAAGATATGCCAGTATCCTCACTCCCAGCCCCTGTTCCTGTGGCCTTATTTGGAAACAGAGTCTTTGCAGATGTGATTGGTTAAGATTAGGGGGGTCACACCTAGTCAGGGTGGGCTGGAGCCATTGAGGAATTCTGCTCCCAGACTGTTTGCAGCTAAGGATGCAGCAAGCAGAGGCTGGGAGTAAACCTGCCGGCTCATGGTTTCGCCTGCTGCCTGGTATGTTATTTTCCTTTTCAAAATGACTTTTGTTGGTTTTGGCTACAAGAGCGATAAAACATAAAGATAATATAAAATCCAACAATCCATCTAACCAGAGATAACTATCATTAAAATCTTGGCATGTTCTTCCAGTCTTTTTTCTTTTCTTGTTTATTTTCTTTTCCATTTTATTAATTCTATATTTATTAATAAATAGAGGTATATTCATATGTTTAGTTGAATATATTTCTTCATTCACAAAATGAAAAAAATGTATTAATCTACAAAAAATCTTTTACTTTGGAGAGGTGTAGCGAAGAAAACAAACAAAAAGCCAATATTGAACCACCCAAATACTCCCACTTTGAAATCCTAATAAAAGCCACATTTACATAGAATTAGAATATGGAGACCACAGAAGGGGCCCTGGTAAAAGCTTCCCTCCACTCAACCCCTCCCTTGTCCTTCCCTGCAAATTAACTCCTGTTCAGAGTTTTGTGATTCTTCCCAGCAAAAAAAAAAAAAAAAAAAAAAAAATAGAGCAACTACAATCCACCTGCGTTTTTGGGGATGTATTTATATAAAGCTCCTTTTTCTTTGCACAAAGGGAACTTTCCTTCTAGGTGTTTTCTCTGCACGTATTTTTTTCCCAGGGAGCTGAGCTCACACTGCACTTGCACTTGGGCTTCCTGCTTTTTGCACTTGACAGTCTGTGATAAGCCCTCTCCTGAGAACTGTCGTTTCGTAGCCAGAGGAGTGGCTCCCTGGCTGAGCATTTCAGGAAGAGGAGGATGCTGAAGGCCAGCTTCCCAGCATATGCCAACGCGCCCCACGCCTGCCCCACAGCTGTTTCCGGATCAATCCAGCCAACATGTCTTGAGCACCAGCAGTGTCCCAGGGCCTGCAAAGATCATTTTCCTGGCAGCGTCTTTCCCAAAGGGAGGGGCGGTCAATTGCCAACGACCTTGCGGACGTGGGCATTTCTGCGCGGGCGCCTGGCTGGCAATGGCCCAGCCCCGCAGCGGCTCTCCTCAACGGCTGCAGAGCCCCCCGACACCTCCACCTCCAGTGATGGCTTCAGAGTCCGAAGCCGTTTTTCTCTTTGCTTCCATGCAGTGCAGGTGCTGACAGCAGCAAGCAACCCGTCCCAGGGAACGGGGGAGGTGGTAGTCAAGGGCCCCTCGTCCATTTCAAGCGGTCGGAGTCAGGCCAGGTCAGGGGCAGCCCGAGGCCAGGCAGGAGGGAGGCAGAGGCGAAAGATGACGCCCTGGGCTGTGGGTCTCCTCCGGGTGGCCAGTCTGCTGCTAGGGCTTCTCCGAAGCCAGAGTGGGCAGCTCCCCGAGGCTGGTCTGCTAGGCCCGGGACCCCTCTGCCAGTGGAGGGCTTGGCAAGGTAGTGTAGCGTCACTGAGCCTCAGCTTCTTCATCTGCCAAGTGGGAACAAGGGTCCTTCTCTCCTCCTAGGGGTGACAGAGACCATCATCATCATTCTTTGGGCCCTGAGATGAATGTGTTAGTTTCCAGTGGCTACTCTAGCAAACTCCAATCAACAGGAATTTATCCTCCCACGGTTCTGGAAGCAGGAGGGGGCGCCCTCTTGCTCTTCCAGCTTCTGGGCTTGCTGACAGCTCTCATGCCTCCTCGTGGCCCCCTCCTCTGCGTGTCTCTCCCCTCCCAGCCCCCCGCTGCTCTCACATCAAGATCCTGAACTTACATCCACCAAGACCTATTTCCCAAAGAAGACCCCAGTCGCAGGTTCTGGGTGAGGACTTGGAGAAACCGCTTTTTTTTTTTTTAAGATTTATTTTTATTTATTTATTTCTCTTCCTCTCCCTGGCCCCCTGCCTTGTTTTGTGGGAATGTTGAGTGGATAGAAGAGTCTGGAGCTTGGGAGGGAGGTCTAGGCGGGAATAAGATTGCAGCTAGTCTTAAGCCACCACTCCCTTCCCCCTACCCAGCCTTCGAGAAAAGGGGGTTTTAGTGGAAACTACAGTCCACCCCGAAAGGGTAGGGAAAAGAAGGCAACGCACTCCAGCCAGCCAGCCACCCTCGGAGACGTCTCCAGGGCCTTTTCCCAACAGGCGTGGCCAAGGGCCCTACAGGGAGAAAGCCTGAGGCCGCCTGAGGCCAGAAGGTCATGGTCCTGGCTTGTCCCGGGTGGGGAGAGGGCGGTGGCCGCCATCTGACCTCTCAAGGCTCGGGGGCCAGGTCGCTAAGGCAGGGTCTGGCCGCCCTGGGCAGTACCCACCCACACCCGCTGTGCAGGTGCACATCGCCCGCACGTGCAGGCCCCAGCGGCAGCCCCCCCGCCCCCGCGCCCTCGGCCAGGGCAGAGCCTCTGGCTTCCCAGCTGCCCCCGCCGCCACGGGCCTTGGTGCCTGTGGTCCCTGCACACCCCTCCCCATTCTTACCGGGCCCCACCACTAGCCTGGTGCTGGCCTGGCCTGGAGCAGACCCTCGGTCAATATTTGTGGAATTGAGCACCTTTCTGGGAACCACTAACCAGGAAGGAGCTGGACCAGGCAAAGAAGATCTGGGAGCCCCAGAGGCCCCGCCAGACATTGGAAGGGCTGATGCTTATCAGGAAAGGTGACAGCTGCTCTGCGAAGCCTGGAGATGTCAGTCCTCGCAGCAGCAATTCCCCCTGTTCCTCCCACCCAGGGAGCCGCGGGGTGCCCGCCCACCCTCTGCCCAGGAACAGCAGCCTGGCTCTCCTGGGGGGAGGAGATGATGTTCTGGAGAGGGCCCTTGCAGGTTTCCCTTATGGAGCGCCGAGGGCTGTCACCTCCGAAACCCAGGGACACTGGGCTCTGTGCAGGGAGTCGGCTGTGACCTGGCAGGACGAGGGGCAATTCCCTGGTGCAGGCGTGGAGACACCATGCTGTCATCAGAGCTTCTCTGCCACAGTGAGGTTTGGTGTTTCCCTGGGTGGGGAGGGGGTGGTGGTCGCAATCTGAGCTCTGGGAGCTCCCCCGGGGACCAGGTCTCTGTGACAGGGTATGGCTACCCCAGGCAGGCAGGGGGAGGCAGGCTGGCCCTGGAGGCTCCCCTTGCTGGCCATGCCATGGGGCAGCCAGTGACCAGGCTCTCCGGCTAGCTCAGTCCCTGGGGAGCTGGAGGCCACCGGTTTGCAGTGAAGTGTGGAGAATGTGCTAATGACAGCGGCCCTCAATCCCCAAGTGGCACCGAGAGCTCCCAGTCACTCTTTAATTATCTGGAATTAGAGAGCCATCCTCACCCTCTCTGTGGTGGAGGGAACGGGGCATCCGTTAATTACCTGATCCAGATGTAAAGTGTCACACATAATTCTTGCAGAGCCAAAGGGTTCCTGCTCCAAGACCTGCATCATCTCTTAATAACCACGTGGAGGGAAGGGAAGCAGGACCCCGGCCTCAGGGAGAGGACCCCAGAGCTTGGATCCTGCCAAGGCCGGGCGATGGCTGAGCTGAGTGCTTCCCCCAGGATTTCTGTGTGCCAGCCCTGGAGGGCTGAGGTCCCCCTGCAACAGGAAAGGAGGAGGAGCACAGAGGTCTAATTAAGGGTTCTCCTATCAGTTGGTTAAATATAGAAATGAATGAATATTAAAATGAGTTTAAGCTGCAGCATGAAGGATTTAGGCTAGATAAGAAAAAAGATTTTTCCAATTTGAGGGGAGAATTGAAGACACACTGTTTCCCCAGATAGCAGGATGTTTCATGCCCAAGCTGTTGGAGGGAATTTCTGTGCTAGGGACCAGGCAGTCACCAAAAGAGAAGCTTAAAGACCAAATAGTGGTCAGGTCACCCCATGGGCTGAAGAGACATGGCCTTGGGGCATTTGGGAGAGGGAGCAGGCAGAGGAGGGGCGAGAGCTAGAGGGAGGCGGAGAGGCAGAGTGGCAGAGAGATGCAGGTGCTGGTTTTAGGTTGCACTGGCGGTTTTATCAAGAAAAAAAATCTCAGCGGGTTTCCCAGGTCTGCTCCCTATGTGGCCCCATGAAGTGTTAAGTGGCTGTGGACCTGGGTGGTAGAAAGGTGGTGAGTGCTGCAGGAAAAGCCAAAAGGTAAAGGCCCTGCAGTGGATCTGAGGGAGGAGGCTGCTTTGTGCCAATCTGGAGACTGTGACAAGGACCCCTGCCGCCTGCAGAGCCTCCCATGTACCATATGGCATCTCACTCACACACAGCCCCGAGGAGGAGCCTGTCCTTCCCCCCACTTTACAGAAGAGGAAACTGAGGCCCAGGGGGCACCCCTGACCCCACCTGGGCTTCCCTGCAGATCCTGCTACCTTCCACCAAAAAGCCCTGGTGCCCCTTGCAAGAGGCCCCTGTGGGGCTCACCCCGCCCCCCCCTTATGCCGTGGACCTCAGTAGACCCAGCCCATTTCCAAGCAGATTTCCTGCACTGTGTGCTCACATCCCCCTCTCCTGAGCCTGGGCCCCAGCCCCTTGTGAGTGGAGGAGAAGGGAAGCAGTGGCCTGCTCCTGTCCCCAAAGCCCCTGCACTGTCCAGCCTCCAGGAGAGCAGGTGAAGAGCAAGGACTGCGGCCGCTGATGCTCACACCTTGGAATCCAGCCGAATACCCCAGGGCTGGTCCTCGGCCTGGGCTGGCCTGGGGACATCAGGCCAAAACCCAGATGCCCCACCGGCCGCCGATCCCGGAGGGTTTTAGGAGGGCCAGAATGGGCCCAGCAGCTGCCCACAGCCAGGTTTCCTGGAGGGCAGGGCAGAGGCTCTTCCACCCGTCTCCCTCGGGGAAGGCCCCCGGCAGTGGGAATTCTCCCTGGCCTCCAGCTTCCCTCTTTTGCTCTTTCCCTGTCCTCTCCTGAGTGGGAGTTGGTGGTGGTCTCGGCAGGGGGTGTGAGATGAAGGAAATCTTTCCAGTGGAAACACCCGGTGCAGGACCCACCCGGCCTCCTCCATAGCTTGGCTGCAGCACCCCTGACTTGCCCCTGAAGCAGCACTGTGCCTGCCCTCCCCAGGGACCACCCCCCCAGCTGCCTGGGGGCCAGGCTCCCCCCACAGCCCAGGATGAACCGCAGAGTGCCTCTGCCTTGGACGACTTGGGATGACCACCTGCTCGATCCAGTGTGGGTGAGGCCCGAAACTTATGCAAATCTGGGAGAAAGGCCTCTTTAAGAAAAACAATACAGAAGGACAAGTGAAGAAACTGAGGCCCTGAGCTCAGGCCTCAGGGGCATTGAGCAGGGCTGCTGGGATACAGGTGGCGGAGCCCGTCCTGGACCAACTGGGTGCCCGGGCGTGCAGCGGCCCCCGGCGTTGGCAGGTGGAGGGACCCGGCGGCTCTCTGCCCCCTCCAGCCACTGCCTCCCCGACCCTGGTTCCCAGCCACGCCTCCCCAGGGCAGGATGCCGGGCTTCCCGCTGCCCTTCTGCTCTCTTTCCTCCCTGCCCACTCCGGGGTCTCGGCAGGTCGCAGCCTCTCCTTCCCCTGCCCCTCTGGGCCCAGCCCCTCCCTGCACAAGGTGCTCATTAGAGCTGAGGCTGAACCTGCACGGGGGTGGGGGGGTGGGAGCGGGTGAGGAGGGAGGGAGGGAGAAGCACTTGTTTATCTCAGGCTGCCTCTCCCTCCTCCCTCTCTCCTTCCCCTTCAGCTCAGAAATCTCTCAAATCTCTCCCTCCGCCTCCCTGGTCCGCTTCTTCCCCTCCAGGACATCTTCCTTCCTCCCAACAGTTTAAGACCATTATATTAAATAATGATAATCACAAGCATTTCTTTGTTCCGTCCTCAACAGCCGCCTGTTCGCTCTGAAGCTCTGGAACCCAAGGTCACAGGCCCCTCCACTCGGCTCAGATAAATCTCTGCCGCCGCTGAATTCTGACAAACGCCGCCTGGGCCAGGCTTTGTTGTGCAGCCTTTGTTTGAAACACGCAGCGGGCCGCGCCTCCTGCCAGCCTCTCCACCTTCCTTTGCATATTAAATCGTGGCCGGCTCCCGGGAAGGGAAGGGAAAGACCTGGGCCTCCTCTTCCCCTCCTTGCCTGGCTGTGCAGGAGGACCCCCCCCAGCTTCTCCTCCCCCTTCTCCTTGCTCCCCCCCCTCGTAGCGCTCAGCCAACCCCGGCAGCTCCGAAGGCGGCATCCTTTGTTCTCCGCCTGCTTGGTCCTTGATCACCTGCCTGAAGAACATTTGTCTCTGCTCGCGAATCATTTATTCTTAATAACTTGATTAAATCAAGAGGCACCACCACGGTCCCCTCAGCAGGGTGCGTGGGTGAAGTGGGACAGTGGGTGGCTGCAGAAGGGGGCATCCGGCCAGCTGCGCTGGGGCTGGGGTGGAGGGTCTGCCTCTCCTCCACCTCTGGGACACTGCACGTCCTGCTCAGGACACGGGGCCCCCCACTGCTCCCTCCTCTCTCCCCCTTCCATTCCTCCAGGGGTGCCGGCCAAAGCCGTGGCTGGACAAGACAGAGCTGGGGCACCAGCCCGGCTGATGGAGGCCGGGATAACAGGGCATGGAAAGGTGAGGGCAGAGGACGGTCAGAAGATCCAGAGCGACTGCAGCCTCCTTCCCCTCCACTCCCCAGGAGGGCGAGGGGCCCGGCCAGAGCAGCTGCCTCTCCTGGGGTGTCCATCAGGGCAAGCTCACTGCCCAGTCCCTGGGGCCGGCAGCCAGGGCCTGCTTAAGCCCTGAGGGGACGAAAGGCCACCTCCCCCTGCTGCCAGCACTACCCGCCCTGAGGCCAGGGACCGGCAGTCATCCAGCACCTCACAGCTGCTCCACTGCTCTGAGCTGGGCCCACGGTCCAGCCACCCAGGGAAAGGGGGGCCAAGAGGGGTGCGGGGGCTCAGTAGGAGCCGCTTGCTTTGAGCCCTGAGGAGAGGGCCGGCCCAGGTCTGAGGTGGGGTGGGGGTGTGCCAGCAGGACAGCGGGGAGGGGTCTGGGCCCTGTGGAGGAAGAACGGAAGGAAGGACAGTTAGCAGAGAAGAGCGTCGGGCTGCAGCGAGCTAGAGCCAAGTTCAGGGATGTCTGGGCTTGCACAGGACGGCAGGAAAGCATTGGGTTAAAACAAAACATTAGACAAGATGCTATTTAGGTGAGTTTACCTGGGCTGTTTCCTAGTTGTGAATTGGACAGCATCCAAACCGAAGGTGGAGAGGAGTCCCACCGGGAGGGGCTGGAAAGGGGGCAGCCGAGGAAGCAAGCTGGGAACTGTTCTCACAGGCTGGCATTAAGCTCCCCCTTTCCTTAGGGGTCGTGAAGTGGGGGCAGGTGCACATTGATGAGCATGGCAAGTGTGTCCTTTCTGATGCACCATCTCCCCTGCACTGACACCGGTTCATCCTCGAGTGTTATCTGCAGCTCCGCAGGGCATGCTCAGAAAGCGCCTGCAGGTCCACTGCTTTTGTCTTCTGCAAACTCCTCTCTCAGAAAGGGCCCCCGCCCAGCAATGCCGAGCTCAGGCAGCCATTTTATTTTGCTGCTCCATCGTCTCACAGTTCTGGGACCTGGGTGTCAGCTGGGCCGTGCTCCCTTGAATTCTGCAGGGCATGGGCCTGCCTGGCCTCCCCCCTGGCTTCTCGTGGCTGCAGCCACCCTCGGTGGTCCTTGGCTTGGAGAAACTCCAGCCCCTGCCTCCATCTTCAGGGGCAACATGCCCTGCGTCTGTCTGTCTCTGCGTCTGAATTTTCCCTCCCTATGAGGACCCAGTGCTACTGGGTTAGGGCACAGCCTAGACCAGTGTGGCCTCGTCTTAATTTAATTGTCATCTGCAAGGCCCTGTGTCCAAGTAAGGTCCTGGGGTTAGGGCTTCAGCATATCTTGCTGAGGGGAAAATTCAACCTGTAACAGGGGGTTCCTTGCCGGGGAGAATAGCCTGGCTCCGGTGCCCACTCAGCCCCGGAGCTCAGTCCTCGGCTGGGGACAGCCTGGGGAGCACGTGGCCTTGGTGCGGACAATGCCAAAGGGGCAGCCCCTGTCCTCCACACGCCCGTCCCTCCCTCCCTTCCCGCGGGGCAGAGGACACGTCTCCACCACGACCCCTTCCTGCCCCCTGGACCGCTGGGTGCCAGCATCCCCCAATCACGGCTGTTTCCAGATTTCGGCGCCGCCCGCTCGCTCCTCCCACCCACCTCCACCCTCTCCAGGGACTTCTCCAGTCTCACTTGCTATTTCAGGTTCTTCTCTTCATTTTTCCCCATTACACAAATTTCCAGAGAAAGTCAAGGAAACAAGAAATGCGGTCACCTCCACAGTAAGCTCTAGGGACAGGGTATGGGTTGATCCTCTTTGTTTTCCCTGAGGGGCTGGGGAAAGGGCAGGAATGGGGACTCTTTCTCCTGGGCCCCGAAGCCCTAGTTCTGAGGAGGGAAGAGCCTTCGTCTTGTTAAGCCTCTCCGGAGTGCGGCCGCCACCGGCCCTGGTGCGGGGCTCTGGACCGAGGACATCAGGCTTGTCGCAGATGGAGTCTTCCGATGGATTGGCAGCAGCTCCCCCCGCAGGGCTGCTCGGCCAGGCGCCCTCCCTCCATTCTTGCTCTGGAGGCCATTGGCGGGTTCCAGAATGTTCCTGCGGCTCTGAGCCAGGTCTGGAGGAAGGTGACGGCAAAGCAGATAGGCGCCTGTCCTCAGGGGGCTTGGGCCGGCAGGTCAGGGGTCCAAGCCCCTCAGACCCCTCCTGGCCCCAGGAGCGGAGGGCGGGCACGTGAGAGGGGTCTGCGGGGTCTGCAGCTGGGATGCTGTCTCTGGCAGGTTTGGGAGCCACAGTCAGGAAAGGCAGCTCGTTCTCGAAGTCCTCCCCGTTACAGGCATCGCTTGGCTGGCGGAGAAAAATGCTCACAGTTCTAGAGAGCCCCCCACTCTTGGGGACTGAAGCCCCTGGTCGTGCTGGAATCCAAGGGCGTCTGCTCCGAGGCCTCCACCCCCAGCCGCATCCGCACAACTCTGGGCTGCAGCCGTCGTTCCGCGTCCCGAGCTGGGTCCCCCAGGTGCAGAGCCTGAGACGAGGATGCCTGAGCGAGCAAGTGCTCCGGGGAGGCCGTGAGGGGAGGCTGCCTGGGCCGAGCAGGTGAGCAGGGGAGAAAAGCAGGTAAGGGGTGATCCCGGAGGAGCCACGGGTGCTGGGTGTTGAGTGAGAAGGCCGAGGTGGGGAGGGGGAGGGGAGTGAGCACACACACGCACCACGACAGGCTCCAGGAGCTGCCCCCAGAGCCCCCTAGAGAGAAGCCCCTCTAGGCCCCACCGAGCATCCCAGACGCATTTCCCGAGCTCTGCCGGCTCCCCAGAGGCTGGGCTGCAGGGCTGTCAGCAGACAAGCCGAGACGGCGCCCAGTGTCAGCACAAGGCCCCCTCCCCTCTGCCTGGCACTTTGGGGCTCCCCTCCCAGCCCCTGCCTCTCCTCTCCGTCCTCATGGCGGCCGCTGTCCACAGGTGGCCCCTTCACGGGTGCCATGGCCTCTTCTTTGCTGGACCCGACTTCCTACCCAGCCTGGACCTCCAGGCAAGGGCTCAGCGGTCCCTCAGCAATGCCCTAAGTTCACCTCCTTGCCAGCCCCCACCTTTGGGTGCCCCCTCCCCACCTCCCTCACTTTCTCCCAAGTCCCTCCGACAGCTGCTCCGGGACAGGGTGCGGCATGTCCTCACTTCTGCTCAACTTCCCACCCCCTCTCTGCTGGGGCCTTGCCCTGGCAGATGGACTTCCCTGTCGCTTCCTCTGTGGCTCCGTCCCTCCCATCCTCCCTTCCTCCCAGCCCCCCGTGCATGCGGCCTCCTGAGCCCCGGTTTCCTGCCTCTGACAGCTCTGGACGCAGGTGCTGGGCCGGGAGCCTCCTGGAGCCCTCTCTCCTCTCGCCACACACCTGCCCTTCTGTGGCCCAGAGCTGAATCCTCCCGGCACACAGCCTTGCCCCTGTGATGCATCAGGGGGTCTCCCATGCTCCCTTCTCCCCCTGCTACCCTCCTGTGCCTTGTCCCTCTTACTCGCCATCTTCTCCTACGCCCTCAGACCAGGAGACAATAAAGGGGTGGGATGGAGGCTCTTGGCGGCTCCTTTCCCGTTTGACTTCTCGATTTCTGTGCCTTCGTCGTTTGCATTTTCCTGGCTCCACATACGGGCGTCTCCTGCCCACTTCTCAGGGGGAATCCAGGCATGGAAGGAGACCAGGAGGAGCCCGTCTGGAGAGAGAAAGAGGGGAACCAGCGCGGAGGCTGAGAGTCTTCATTCTGCAGAACCAGCCATCAAGAAGAGGAGCCCCGGGTGGACCGGCTGTGCCAGGGGGTCTTCGGCTCCATCCCGGCCAGGATGAGAGAAGCCCCTCTAGCCCCCTCCCTTTAGCCCTCTGCCTGGTGGAGGAGGCTTTCCCTGGCTGCTTTCTCGCGCCTGCGGTGCCTTCCCGCCTTAGACGGTGAGTTTTCTCCATGCCTCAAAGCCCACAGCCAAGATTTATGCCATCGTCGGGGAGGGGACACTGCAGAGGCTAGCGGGTCTCCGAGCAAGAACTCTTCATTCAGAACTTCATGCAGGGGCGCGCCGGCGAGGGCGGGCGCCCCCAGGACAGGCCGGGGAGCAGAGGAGCCGGCCTGCAGTCCTGTCCGCCACCCAAGCAGCCCCTCTGCACACACCTGGTTATAAATTGGGCTGCTACGAGCGGCAATGGACTAAACCCATTAAATCTATTTTTTCCCCCGTGGTGGGAGGGAGTATGGATTTCTTAAAGATAGATATTTTAAATTAAGCTTTGAAATTGTGACTGAGCGAGATTTAATACTGAACAATTAGCCTGGACAAACAGGTAATTGCACTGGTGGGACAATTCCCACTGCTCCTTGCAAACATGACGCGGCTGACAGGTTGCCCTGCAAACTAGGGCCGTGAAAGAGGCTGCGGCCGGCACCAAGCCTCGGCCTGGCGGGGCAGGGGCCGCCCCGGCTTCCCAGCCCAGTTCCCTGACCGGGCAGACACCACCCAGCCTCCCAGATCCCGGGCCATGGGTGGGCTGAGCTGGGGTGACAGAGCAGCTGTCTCAGGTCACGGAAACGCAGGGTCTTGTCTCTTCTCTCTGAGTGGGACACGATGTCGCAAATAGAGCCCAGAAATCCCAGGGGCGAGAACAGGGTTTAAATGGCGCTCTGCCCCTTGGAAGCTGTGTGGGCTTGGCAATTCCTCATCCACTCTGAGCCGGTTTCATCATCTGCAAAATGGGGAGATGCTTGCCCAGCAGGGTTCTTGGGGAAATGCAGTGAGATGCCTCTCTGGGTACCTGGCACACAGAATGACCCAAGGGATGTCACTGCTCACAGCACAGCCCCTTTAGACTGAGAGCCCCTCTCTCAGCCCTCAGGGACCCCCACGGGCCCAGGCACAGATGGTGCCCACAAATGGGGGTTGAGCAACCAACTTTCCAAATTTCTAGCTGCCCATATTTCTCCCAGACGGCATCAGGCTGTCTACCTGGAAAAGCTGTGATCACCTATAGCAATGGGGCATTGAGTGTGTTTTTTTTTTTAGTACCGTGTCAACAAGACTTTTAAGAAAGGTCTTTGGCCCCCTCTCCTGGGCTGGGAAGGGGTGCCTGCTACCCCATTTCTGCCTCACGCCCCCGGAAACTACAAGGCACACCAACTCTCCCTCCTCAGAACGGCAGGTGCACTTGGTCCACATCAGCGGGTTTGCTGCTCTCCTCTCTCCCCACGTAGTGGCCACGTCCCTCCAGGAGCCCAGAGGGGATCATGTCTGCTTGGATGAGTGCAGGGGAGTTGTTGACTGAGGAGGCTGAGCACAGAGGCCCCTGTCCTCCTCCCTCCTCCTTTTGTTTATCCCAGAACCCAGGTAGGGAACGGAGGGGAAGGCTGCAGGCGGCGTTATTTCCAGGGACTGGTGGGCGGGGGTGGCACTGGCTCTGCTCGCCGCCGCTTCTGGGGGCATTACTGGTGGAGCGGCCTCCTCCCTCCCTTACTCAGGCCACGTGAACTGACCGTGAGCTTTCTGAGTGCCAGCCCCGGGGGTGCGACAGCCTCCCGAAGGCTTCAGCTCAGTGGGAAAGTCAGACCAGAAAAGCCAGGTCACATTTAAAAATGGCAACTATTTCACCAAGGCGGAAAGGTGGGAGAGCCCATGTCCACCCACGGAAAGGTGGGAGAGCCCATGTCCACCCACAGGTGAGCGCTATCCACACGGGGGCAGCTACTCAGCCACAAAAGGGCATGAAGCTCTGACCCCCGCCACGCATGGACGGACCTTGCAAACGTGGTGCTAAGGGAATGGAGCAGCCACGAAACACACACGTGTGGTTTCACTTACATGACATGTCCAGAAACGGACAGCAGGGTGGTGTCTGTCGGGGCTGGGGCACCGGGAGTGAGAAATGCTTGCTTAATGGGTACGGGATTTTCATTTTGGGGTGATGAAAGTGTTTGGGGACTGGTCGAAGGGGAGGTTTCACAACCTGGTGAATGGACTAAATCCTGCAGAATTGCTCACTTTAAAGTGCGTGACACTCTGTTATGTGGGTTTCATCTCGAGTAAAGATAAATGATCACAAATCATGAGAACTACATGAGGGAACCAGAGACGGGCTGAGCCCGTATGGAAGCTCCTCCTGTCCCCTGCCCCACTGCACGTTCCTCTGCTCCCTTGGGATTTCGGGCAGGGGAGGTGGGGGGTCCCCTCCTGCTGGGCGGGCCGGGTGTTCGTTCACCCGGTATAGGCTGCTTCAGCAAATACCACAGAACAGTTTGACTTAAACAATGGGAATTTATTCGCTCATGGTTTTGAGGCTGGGAAAATGTCCAAATGAAGGCATTGTCCAGGCCATGCTTTCTGCTCCAAGACCAGCTGCCGGCGATCCTTGGCTCCTCTGCCACATGGGAAGGCACGTGGCTGCGTCTGCTGGTCTCTCCCTTCCCTTCTGGGGCCCCTTGATTTCAGCTTCTTGCTTCCATGACCTTTTCTCTCTCGTGTGAATTTCATTCTCTTACAAAGGACTCCAGTAAGAAGATTAAGACGCGCCCCGATGGAGGTGGGCCATGTCTTCACTGAAGGAGCCCATCAGAAGGCCCTTCTCCCCAAGGTCCACGTCCGCAGGATGGGTTACATCTGAGAACATGTTTCTCTGGGGTACGTACATCTTCAAACCACCACCAGGCACGAGAGCCCACAAGTCTCTGCTGGATGCGGTAACGGGGGCGGACATGGCCTCCAGGGACAGATGGCCCTCAGCGCCGGCCGGGGTCAGACAGCAGACCGGCTTTGCCAGGTCTAGAGAAGCTGCCTCTCAGGGGCTGTGAGACCCTTGTCCCGGGGTGGGGCTCCATTGCCAAAGGACAGCCCAAGAGGATGGGCTGAGGGAGGAAAAGGCGGCAGGGAGGGAGCGTGGGGTCCTGGGAAGGAAGTGGAAAAATTTGTGGGGGAAAGTAAAAGCCTCATTTGGGTGATGCTGGTGAAGACAGACTCTCCTGCTCTCTGCTCTAGTCGTTGTCTCATTCTGAAGGGTGAAGGGTCTGGGCGTCAGGGGGCCCGTGGTACTGGGATTTGGTAGTGGAGGCAAGAGGGGGCATGGAGCGAGGTCGTGTTGCCTGGCCCTGGGCTATCTGCTCCCTCACTGGTGGGAAAGTAAAAATCAACCTGCCCCTCAAGGCTGCCACCACCCGTCATGCCTTCCACGATCTCCCCACTGGTAGTGCTGCATCCCCAGTGCCCAGGGCTTGAGATGCCACCTGGTCTGAGGGGCCATGGTCACCTGGGGCCCCTCTCCCATCCCTGGCAGTCTGTTGGCTCTACCTCTGCGTCATCGTCAGTGGCCAATAAGTTTCTCCTGAAGAGGTGAAAAATGTCCATGGTACAGCTGAGTTCCTGGGGGAACTCAGCCAGGAATGGGGAGGGGAGGTTGGAAGACTGCCGGGCCTATCACAGCCCTGACTGGAGATGTGGTGGAAGGCAGGCCCATGCCTGTTAGTTGTTTCTCTCCTTGAACACCCCTGGAAGGAATCACACATCTCCAAGTGAAGGACGGTTGTGGGGCAGAACAGAGGTGACCTGGAGAGCCACTGTTTCCTTGAAAGTTCCCTGCAGGCTCCTTGTGGACCAAGCGTGGAGAGAGCTGTTGGCATGAGGAGAGGGACGGCCCCGCCCTCCTGCAGAGCTATGCACACAGCTTGATGGATTCTTCCACCTTGGCTTTCCAAGGAGCAGCACTTGGCGGCTTGAACAATCGTTACGGGGGCTGGACGCACGGGCTCCGTTCTGTGCCAGGCACTGTGCTTAGCATTTTACACGCCATATCCCACTTGACCCTCCCCAAAACCGCATGAGATATTTTCCACTTTCATGTCTACTTTGTTGATGAGGAAACAGAAGCTCAGATGGATTAGCATCTCACCTGAGGTCACACCAGGTGGTAAGTGGCAGAGCTGAGATGCAACCTCAGTCTCTCTAGCCCAGAGCCTTAGTCCTTCCTGTCTGCAGGGTGCTTGTTCCTCCCAGAAGGGCAGACGGATGGCTGGAAAGATGGCTGGCTGGCTGGCTGGCTGGCTGGCTAGCTGGATGGATGGATGGATGGATGGATGGTTGGATGGATGGTAGGTGGATGGATGGACGGTTGGACAGATAGATGGATGGACAGATGAATAGATGGACGAATGGATGGATGGACAACTGGATAGATGTATACATGCATGCAAGGTGAACCAAGGAGACTTCATCACCTTCCTCGGAGGTACTTGCAGCCACCAGCTTCACCTGTCATCTTGCCCCATAAATCTGTACTAGTAAACACACTCTAGCTTCAAGCAGAGACAAACTTCCATGCAAGGCAGTTTGTTGGCCCAAAATAATTGCCTTCTATCAAGATGTGTTAGAACTGGAGAGTAACAAGGGCTCTGGTTACCTTAAGATTTATGGTATATGACATGCTGTTCTTTCCACCACAACACATTTGCATAAAATGCTTATATTACTGCAGCTTCATCGGACCTGAAAATGCAAGATGATTCCAATCACATTTCTCTGGAGATAGACAATGGACTGAAACAAAAGCACTATCTGTTGGCCCAGCTCTGTGTCTTTATTAACAAACATGCCAGGAAGCATTGCTCAAATTGCACAATTTAAATGGCATGGAAACCCCCACCTCGCACAGGCTGGCTCTCCAGCTTCCTTTGATGCATCTTACTATTTCCCAAGTGTCAAAGCATTGCTCTAAATATGTAATAAAGCCCCTGGTTGAGACGCTGGCCTTGCTGCAATTCAACTTACCCATCTGGCATCACTTTGCATTTTCAGTGAAGATGTTAGGGCTTGGCATATTTGGTGTTCTTGATTCAAATTCTTTGCTCTCTCTACTGGAAAAATGGCTCAGTGTTGGAAATGCTTTTAAGAGGGCTATGAATACTGGCTACCTGGGATCTGGGCTGGACAGTGGGAATACATTCTTCCCAGGAGCAGGGGTCAGGCCTAAGCCTTCTAACATCCCTTCTATCCAGAAAGGGTAAGGCATTGCTGGAGGGGCAGGAGGGACCCAACGGGAGGTGGCATTCACATCAGCTCCATGATGGTCCACCTGGTGGCACAAAAATTAAAGCCAAGGCCAAACATGCAGGAAAATGCAACCTCATCCATAATTAAAGAAATGCAAATTAAAACAATAAAATAAGCTTTTTCACCCATCAGACTGGCAAAATAGCAAAGGCCTTGCTAGTAGCCAGCCTTGGTAGAGGAGTGGGAAAGGGCTTGTTCCCGCACATGCTGTTGGGTGCAGTGGGAATGGGGACGATATCTTTAGATACTTGTTTCTCCAAGCAGCACCTACAGCTTGTTAGAAATGCAGATTCTCAGGCTTCACCCTGGACCTGCTGAATTGGAAACTGGAGGTGAGTGAGGCCCAGCAATCTTTGCTTTGACAAGCTCTCCAGCTGACTCTTGTTTTTTAATATATTTTTTATTTTTATTTTTTCTTTTCCAGCTGCTTCTGATGTACCTAAATTTGGTCATGCTTTAGAAGATATTCCGGCCCAGAAATTCCACTTTTATTTTGTCCTATTACATTTTCTAATTGATTATTGATTATAGGAAAGCAATTTTTAAAAATATATTGACCTTCTAGCTGGTCATCTTGCTGAATTCTCTTATTCAATCTAATAATTTGCCAGCTGATTCTACTGGAGGTTCTAGGTAGAAGATTCTATTGTCTGCAGATATGACAGATTGGTCTTGTCCTTTCTAATTTGCATGCCTCTTCTTTCTGTTTCCCACCTTCTATTTCATTTGCTAGCACCTCCAGCGCAGTAATGGGGACTGCCCCGCTTCTAGGGATTATTTACAGGTAGGTATATTTGTACAGGCAGGCGAAGACACGTGGGCAGGAATGGTCCCTGTCTGAGAGCAAAACACTGTAAAATACCCCAAAACCCACCAACAGTGCTGACCCAGAATAGACTACTCTGAGGCCGGAAGGAGGTCGGAGTGGCTCTGATGAGCTGGTCTTAAGGAGGCAGAACGACGAATATGATGGAAAGAGAAGCACATATAACTACAGGTACACAAAGAATTTCTGGGGAGGAGGACTTGGGGACTCTGGGTGAGAAGGAGAGATTCTCTTAATCAAATACCTCTTTCTACTCTTTTAACTTTTATATTCTGCCAGTACTACTTAGCTGCAGGGCTTCAGACAAGCTCCCACCTTCACTTGCAGACAGTTTCCTCGTCTGTCAAATGGGCCAAGTAATGCTGGCTTTGAAGGATTTTATGAGGATAAAGGCGGAAATGGGAAGTAAGGACTCAACAGCTGTCCTTGGAGGAACCCCAGGTCACCGCCCTCAGCTTTCTGGGGCTGCCAGAACAGGGCACTACAAACTGGGGGACGGAGAACAACGCACATGCGTTTTCTTTACCTTCCAGAGGCCGGAGATCAGAAATGGAGGTGTGGGCAGGACCGTGCTCCCTCTGAAGCCTGTGGGGCAGCGCCTGCGCCGTCCCTGGTCTCCTCGGCTTGTGTGTGTGGGGTGTCGTCACGTGGCCTTCTCTGTCGCCCAGCTGCACCTCTTCCCCTTCGTGAAGGACACTGGAGGACACGGGTCAGATGAGATTCAGGCCCCCCTAATCCAGCTTGGCCTCATCTTTATTTATTTATATTTTTTAAAGATTTATTTATTTATTTTATCCATTTTAAACCCCCCCTTCCCCATTTGCTGCTTCGTGTCCATTCGCTGGGCATTTCTCTGTGTCTGTCTCCTGCCATCTCTTCTCATCCTCCTCCTCCAGTCTTCACCAGGATTCGATCCTGGAGACCTCTGATGTAGGAGAGAGGTGTTCTGCCACCTGCACCACCTCGGTTCCTGGTTTTCGGAGCTTTCGGAGCATCTCGTCTTGTCTCTCCCCTGCGTCTCTCTCCTGTTAGGTCATCATCTTGCTGCATGGCTCCCGGGGGCCTCACCAGCACACAGGGCCTGGTAGCCCATGCGCCTTCTATATATAGTTTACCGGGAGGTCCCGGGGATCGAACCCAGGTCCCTCCCTATGGGAGACGGACGCCCGACCATTTGAGCCACATCTGCCCCCATTGGCCTCATCTTTACTAACCACATCAACAAAGCCCCCAGTTCCCAACAGGGTCAGTTACAAGATCGGGGTTAGGACGTGGGCGGGTCTTTTGGGGGACCTGAGTCAACCCCCAGCACCAGCCCTGGGTGCACAAGGTCTTGACCAAATAAACTTCCTGCTTGTTCAGACCAGGACAAACCTGCCGGGCAGGGAGCAGACCCCCTTCACAGCCATCCTCCCCACCCCCAGGTTCTCAGTCAAGGCCTGGGATCCGGGGGGCTTTGGGGGTCCCCTTTGCACACTGGGAACTGGGGTGCAGAGGGACCGAGTGATGTGGCCAAGTCAGAGTCGACGGCAGAATGGACCAAGGGCACGAGGCCGCACATTGGATGTGCATGTTAAGCTGCTTCTGCCGCCTGAATCCAACCAGCTTTCAGCTTTAAAATCTTATCATGACGACGCCAGATGTGAAACTGAACATCCTCTGCGCACAATGTCTGCCTGTGCTGCAAAGAAGGGAAAAATACGGGAAGGCCATAGATCACTATGCTAAATGGTAGGATTTTAGGTGATTTTTACTTCCTTTCTTATCTTGATTTTCTGAAATTTGTACAATAACACGCTTCCTTTGTAATACGATGGGAAACCTCATATATATTTATGAAAACAAGTTTACATATATTAATACAAAGAAATTAGAAAACTATAAACACAGCTATGAGACGGCTGCGGTGTTAATGGCGAATACGAAAACATGACGCAAATTGCTAAGTGTGGAGACAAAAGGTGGTTTTGGGGTAGCGTCCGGGGTGATGGGTTTCACAGGATGATTAAGGCCTTCTGTATTTTCTAGAATGTTCACAATGATATATGTTACTTTTTAAATGGTCGAATGGCACCTTCTAGAGGGGATTTTTGAGTAGTCTGCCAGAAGCACTGCCCTGGCCTCGGGGGAGGGAAACTGCTTTCCATCCCTTTACTCCTGTGTAGTTGTGTTCATATCCCACCTCGGCTGTCTGGGATGATAATACCTAGATAGGAAGCTGTTGATCTGGTTGTCTTTCTCTCCTGCTGGAGTGTCTGCTTCCTGAGGACAGGGATCTTCACCTAGAACATTCTAGCAGATGGTAGGTGCTCAATTTGCTGGGCGGATAAATAGACAGGTGAATAGAAAGATGGCTGGAACGATGGAAAGATGAAAGAGTGGAGACGGACATGAAGTGGTCCCCGAGCAGCTCCGTCTTCTGAAGGGCCCAGGCCTGCCAGGCCCAGGCAGCCCGTGAGGCTTCAGAGGGCAGCCAGCGCGGTCAGCTGGCCTCATCCCCCTGGGCTGGTAGCTCTAATGTTACTGCAAATGAGTACGCAGCATCAGAAATGTGATTTTCACTTGTCCCAAATTTATTTATCCCCAACGAGGTGCCATTTGCTCTGCTGAGTGCTGGGTATAAAAGATATGATTGGGGAGCAGATGTAACTCAAGTGGTTGAGCTCCTGCTTCCCATGTGCAAGGTCCTGGGTTCAATGCCCAGTGTTTCCTTAAATAAATAAAAGATATGATCACTGTCTCCAAGGAATCTGGTGGAGGGATGGCTGCAACCAGGAAAGGCAATCGGCATTTATTATATGCACCAGCCCATTTTAGATACGAAGTGTGGACTCCAGTCTGTCTTGCCTCTCTGTGTTGGGACTGCAAAACTCGAATCTCAGGGGACCACTCTCTAATAGGGGAAAAGAGAGAGGCTGGGCAGAAACAAAGAGAGAACAGAGAAAGCAGCTCACACGTGGAGAGGGTAGGGAAATCAGACAGCATGAGAGGAGTCGGGAATGGATGGGGACTGGGATTGTCTAGCTTTAAATCCTCGCTGGAATTTCTCACTCCTTCCCATCCCATTTCATATTTCAGTTTAAAAAAATAATGAAAAAAGCCAAGGGTGACAGAGCACCCCTGCTCCCCCAGTAATTACCAAATTAGCACAGTCTAAGGGGTGCGCTTCCAGCAGCAGCTGTGATTACTGCACAGGGACAATTAGCTGCAGAGCTTCCCTTCTCCGTTTAACGTTTCTGTGCAGCCCACAGGCGCAGGGTCTCTGGGGCGAGCCTCCTCCATGAGCTCCCTCCCTCCCCTTCAATTTAATGGAATCTCAGGCTGGGCTGAACATAAGCCAAGTGCCCGGTCCACCTTTGGGGACCCGACCCCACAGAGCAGGGAGGTGGCTTCCCCACTCAAGCAGGAAGCCAGGAGAATTTGCCCTGAATTAATGCATTCAGCCAATTCATTAGGCTGGTGTTGCCTGAGGGTCATTTGCCCAGCCAGGGGCTGGGTGCTGAGGGGGATACAAGATACTTTAAGGGAGGGGAGGAAGGTACTGTCTTAGTTTCCTGGGAATTCCATTTAAAAATGCCATAAACTGGGTGGCTCAAGACCATGGAAACTTATCTCATAGTCCTGGAGGCTAGCTATCCAGACTCAAGGTGTCAGTGGGGCCAGGCGTCCTATGCGGGGAGCCTCCTGCCTTGTCTCCTCTAGCTTCTGGTGGCCGCCGGCCATCCGTGGCATTCCCTGGCTCCTGGCAGCATCTCCCCGACCTCTGGCTCCGTCGCCACATGGCCACATCCCCTCTGTGTCTGTCTATCCACACACGGCTCCTCCTCCCTGTCTCTGTGCCCGAATTTCCCTGTTCAGGGAAGGACACCAGCATTGGATTATGCCCCTCCAAGTCTGGTTTGATCTTACCTTGAGTTGGTGACGTCTGCGAAGACCCCGTTTCCAAACGAGGTCACACTCACAGGTACTGGGGGTCAGGACTTCAACTTATCTTTTTGGGGAGCAAAATTCAACCTACGACAGGCTCTGAGGTTAAGGAAAATGAGTAAGTGGCCAATGGCATAAAGCAGACTCCAGGTTCCTGAGGAATTCCAGGGAGAAGGCACGCAGCTGGATTCTTGTGGACAGACAAGGGACTGTGGATGTTGGGAGACTTATGCTGAAACCAGGCATGCGGGAACTTGAGCTAAGAGCTGAAGGGAGGCTCAGCTGCAAACAGCTGGAAGGGATGGTTAGCTGGTAAATAACTGGAATAATTCGGGTCTGGCCTGGATAAGCACCGGGCAGGTTAGTGAGCTCGGGTTTGGCTGGAGCTTAGTGATGAGGTGTGAAGAAGCTATGGTTAGGCGGGACCAGCTCAAGGAGGCTGCAGGACACACCAGGATGATTCAGCTGGAGAGGGACACACCAGGGCTTCCTAAATCACCTGGGCAGAAGACCAGGAAGGAAGCTGATGCAGAATCAAGGCACTTCTTCCATGGAAGAAGGATGGAAGAGAAGAATTGGAAACGTTTTTAAGGAAGGATCAGCAAACTTGGAGTGTGTCAGGGGTTGGGGCCTGGTTCCCAGGACAGGGGGTCCCGGGAGAGAAAGAATGCAGGATAGCAGGGCAGAGGGCTTGGGCTTCGGCGTCAGAGCAGACACATTCAGGCCAAGTTGCGCAGTGGTTCCAGCGTGAGCCTCTGGGAGCCTGCTGCACACAGCGGGAGAAGCAAGCTCAGGGCTCAGGCTGTTGAAGGTTGAGAAAGGGCAGATGGCGGGGCCCAGGGCAAGTCTGGAGACCCTAGGGTTCACCCCGGCCTCTGGCAGAATCGTCCCTCTCAGACCCTCTTCAAAGCACACGCTGGCACACATCTAATGTCCATTTAGCAGTGGACTCACAATAACAGTCCATCACTTCCACCCATGCATTAATTCTTTCGCTTTCATGCAGTCAAAATTCAGAAAATGCTCTTTGGCTTCTTCCTGCCCTTGGTCTCAGGATCTTGATCTGAGACACGAGGGAGCAGGACCTTTACATGTGTCTTTTTTTTTTTTTTTTTTTTAATGTGTCTTTAAAGGCGTTTCTGATGGCATCTGGCTGCCCAGTGGCTGAGCTGCCAACCCAAAGACAATTTATCTGACATTGCTGATATTTCAAATCTCTGCAAATTCAAGCTTGTAGCTTCCAAGCAAAGCCAGCACTGTGTCTTTTTTAGCATGTTCAGAGCACTGGCTTTGGCAATGCCCAAAGGGATAAGTTAGCAGAGTGTCTACATTTCCATCTTCAGGAGATAAGAAGAAGAAAAAAAATCAGCTCATCTTAAATCCCTAACCCCACCCTTACATGGAAGGAAGTTGGAGAGCTGCAGTGTGCTAAGAAGCTATATTTATAAACTCTCATTGAACCCCTATAATACCCAATAAAGTAGGAACCATTTCCCCCATTTAGTGGTTGAGGAAACAGGAGGTTAGAGACTCAGCTTGTCCAAGTTTGTGGCAGGCAGGACATCCTTGGAGAGCCACTCCATCCAGGACAACGGAGTAAGGGTTTGAGGCTCCCACAGACATGAATTCAAGCTTGGTTTGACACCTAACAGCGGTGCGTCTTCAAGCACGTTACTTAACCTCTCCACATCTTAGTTTCCCTCAGTAAAATGAGGCTAATAATAGACTCTACCTTTAAGAGGATTAAACAAGTTATTCACATAAGGGTATAGCACATGGTGAGACATCAGTAAATCCAGGTGGGTCGTCCTCATCATCACCATCACCATCACCATCACCATCATCACCAATCTTATCATGACCCAGGAAAAATGCAGGCAGCAGCTATAGCCCCTCACCCTGCCTCTCTTCGCCCTGACATGTGAATGTCAGGTCTTCCTACATTGGTTATTTCTTTTGCAGACATCTTAACCAAAACCCAATTCCTCCAGAGTCCTTACCATGACAAATGTCAATAACCATGATGACTCCCTGAGGCTGAATTTAGAAAGTGCATTAAAGATTAAGGAATGCACAGGTCAATTACTGATACAAATAAATGACTTTAGGAGTAATTACACATAATTTTTTCCTGTTTATTTGGCATTAGTTATAAATAACCATTATCCTGGGTCCTCTGGGTTTGCATATGGCAGATGAAGGGACTCGGCTCCAAATTAGAGGCTGGGGGTAGGGGAATGGCCTCAGATGCAGAGGGACCCTTGTCCTCTCTAGACTCTACCTGACTGATTGGCTTTACTTCATGGGTGGTTTTACCATCTGCCCTCCCCAATGCACCCCTGATAGGTGCTGTCTTCAAGCAGTGCGTGAGGCATGAGGTGCCAGCCTCTCTGTTCTCTGGGGTTGGCAGTGGGACATGGATGCTGGTGCGGTGCAAGACGGAGCAGATGCCATCCAGGGTTGTGCAGCTGCGGGCTAAGGGCACCAGTGGGTCAATGGTGTGAGACGGGGAGGGCCAGTGAGGGCGTTGGTCTGTGTGGACTTGCAGGTCAAGAAGAATGGAATTTCCAAAGAAGTCTGAAGGAGGAAGAGGATCATACAGTTAAGGCTTTTCCTTTGCTTCAGAGGGACAGAAACCCACGCGAGCCAGCTCAATAAAATGGTCTGTTACTGGAAGGTTATAACAAAGACACTCACAAACATCCAAGGACTGACTTCAGTGCAGAGATGGGCCTCCTTGCAACTGGAGCTGGGAACTGGAAAGTTGGAGATCCATGGAGAGACAAGGTTGTACCACTCCACACCCATTCTCCCCTTCTCCCAGAATTGGCAGACCCAATTCTGTCCAGGTACTGAAATATATAAAGACATTTTTTTTTTAATTTTCTTAATTTCTTGGAATACAATTGACTAAAGCAAAAAATAATAAAAATGTATTGTGGGGTTTAAACAAAATATGGAGGGTAAATAAAAATATATTGTTTTAAATAGGAATATAATATTTTTACATTGTATGTGAAGTGATATAATAAACTTCAAGGTATTCTGTTTCAGTTAAGGATGAATATTGTAATCTCAAAAGCAACTTCTAAAACAACCTGAAGAGGGAGCTGAGGTGGCTCGAGCAATTGAGCGCCTCTCTCCCACATGGGTGGTCCCAGGTTCGGTTCCCAGCGTCTCCTAAAGAGAAGATGAGCAGACACATAAAGCACGCAATAAATGGACACAGCAAGCACAAACAACATAGAGTGATGGTGGGGGGATAAATAAAATAAATCTTAAAAAAAAAAAAAAGCTTTAGAAATAAATAAATAAATAAATAAATAAATAAATAAATAAATAAAAGAAAACAAGCTGAAGAGATGGAGCTAATAAGTCAATAGTGGAGATAAAGTGGAATACTAAGAAATATATTAAGACAAAATAAGGCAGGAAAGGAGGGGGAAAGACAAATGGGATAAGTACAAAATAAATAGCAGAATGGCAGGCTTTAGTCAAGCAATGACTTTTGCTTTAGTCAATTGTATTCCAAGAAATTAAGAAAATTAAATTCAACCATAGCAACAATTACAATTACATTACATACAAATGGTCTAAATACTCCTATTAAAAGGCAGAGATTGTCAATCTGAGTAGCAAATTCTAAAAAGGACACAAGTATATGTTCTCTACAAGAGAGGTACCTTAAATACAAAGACAAATAGGTCAAAGGTAAAAAGATGGAGTGTGTGTGTGTATAATACAAATAGTAAACTTAGGAAAGCTGGAGTAGCTATATATTAATATCAGACAAAGTAGACTTCAAGACAAGAAGTATTACCAGAGCTAAAGAGGGACATTTCATAGTAACAAAAAGGCAGTTCATCAAAAGGATATACTTGGGAAAAAAAGAAAAAAAAAAAAAAAAAAAAAAGGAAGTGGATGTGGCTCAAGCGATTGGTTTCCCATCTACCATATAGGAGGTCCAGGGTTCAAGTCCTGGGGCTCTCTGGTGAAGGCAAGCTGGCTCATGCAGTGAGCTGGCCCAAGCGGAGAGTTGGTCCACACAGGAGTACTGGCCTGCACAGAGTGCTGGCCCAAGTGGAGAGCTGGTATCACAAGATGACACAACAAAAAGAGACACAGAGGAGAGACAATAAGAGACACAGCAGACCAGGGAGCTGAGATGGCACAAGAGATTGAGCACTTCTCTCTCACTCCAGAAGGTCCCAGGATTGGTTCCCGGTGCTGCCTAAAGAGAAGACAAGCAGACACAGAAGAACACATAGTGAATGGACACAGAAGGCAGACAGTAAGTGCAAAAACAATGGGGGGGGAGGGAATAAATAAATCTTAAAAAAAAAAAAAGGATATACAACAGGGGGAGTGGGTATAGCTCAGTGGTTGAGTACCTGCTTCCCATGTATGAGGTGCCTGGTTCAATCCCTGGTACCACGTTTAAAAAAAAAAAAAAGGATATATAACAATCCTAAGTGTGCCTGAGTCTAATAACAGAGCTTCAAAATACATGAAGAAAACTGATAAAACTAAAGGGAGAACAGATCATTTCAAAATCATAGATGGAGTCTCAGTAACTTTTTAAAATTTTCAAAGTATGTAATTCATTGATAATGATATCAATATTTATTTGAACAAATCAACCAATTTTACTTAAAGCATGCTACACTGAAAACTGCAAATATACATCTTTTCAAGTGTACATAAAATGTTTCCAATGAAAGAATATATGTTGGGCCATAAAACAAGTCTTAATAAATTTCAAAGGTTGAAATATGATGGGGTATTTGATTCTAATCTCCTAGATGGAACTAAATTAGAAACCAATAACAAAAAATTATCTGGTCATATTAGAATGGCAAAAATGTTTAGAAAATGACAAAATTAAGTTGCCAAGGATGGAAGCAACTGCTATTCTCATAAATTGCTAGTGAGAGTATAAAATTGTAAAACAGGGGTTTCTGCCTCTGGCTGTGATGGAGTAAGGGAGATTGGATTTGCTCTCCCACTTTAAACAACTAGAAAACTGACAAAATATATTACACAACTATTCTCAAACACTGGGCAACAGAAAGCTTGGTACAGTGAACCCTGGTAGAAGGGAAAACAACTGAAGTGAGCAAAATACTAAAAGGAAGGAGCTGCCAAGAGAGAGACTTCCAGAGATTTGCAGAGGAGTCCCCAAGAATCTTTGACTGAGTATTGTTCTGTGCACGCACAGAAGAAACCACCTACTGCAGGAAAAGAAGCACCAAAACACCAGAACAACCCCTAGTGCCCACCCAGGGCTGGGAATAGTCCATGTTCCCACAAGAAAGTGAAAAGACCTACTACATGGAGAATCCTTCAGCATCACCTCCAGGGTTATTTGGAACAAAATTAGCCTCATAATAAACATTACTCTGAAGCTACCCAAACAAAGCTTAAAATGTTATCTCCAAAAGGACCAAACTGATTCCAAATAACTTAACTGTGTTCCAGAACAAGGTCCAACCAATAATACTTAAATGAATATAACAAAACACAGCATCAAACAATGTAAAATTAAAATGCTCAGTATCCAATAAAAGGCATTCAAATAAACTGGAAAACATGTCCCATGACCAGGAGAAGCAATAGAAAAAAGATCTTAAAATGTCACAGGTGATAGAATTAGCAGAATAGAATGTTAAAACAGCTAGCAGAGAAAACATGACTATGATGAGAAGAGAAACAAATGCCTAGAAGTTAAAAAAGCAATATCTGAAATAAAAAATACACTGGTTGTGTTAGCAGACTAGAGCTTCAGATAAAAAAGAACCATAAGCTTGAAGAAATACCCACAGAAGTTACACAAAAGAAACAAAAGGTAAAAAGACAGAAAAAATGAACAGAGCATTAATGAATGTCAACATGAAGTGCTTTAACATACATACATGTAATTGGTGTCTCAGAAGGAGAGGAGAGAGAGAAGAAAAAAAAATATTGAAAAAATTATGGCTGAAAAATATTTCAAATTTGATGAAATCTATAAACCAACTCACAGATCCAAGAAACTCAAGCAGAAGAAACAAAAACTATACAAATCACATCATAAACAAATTGCTGAAAAATAACAATTAAAAGAAAAAATTTATAACCTGAGATAAAAGACAAGAAAATAAGAATTACAACTGACTTCTCACATGAAATTATGCAAACCAGAAAGCAATGGAGTCCTCAAGATGCAGGAATGAATAAATATAAGGGGGGACAAAACTATGGATTAAAGTAGACATTATTTTTCTAGTAATGGAAGAACTTGAAACATGGATATAAAGACAGTGTTCACCAGAGGCTCTGAGGGGAAGGAGAAGGAATAGGTGTAACATGGGGGCATTTTGGGGACATTGGAATTGTTCTGCACGATAGTGCCATGATGGGTACAAGCCATTATACATTTTGTCAAAACCTATAAAATTGTGCAGTACAAAGTGCAAACCATAATGTAAACTATAGGCCATGGTTAGTAGCAATGCTTCAATATGTGCTTATCAATTGTAACAAATGTGCCACATTAATGAAAGATGTTGTTAATGGGGGAAAGTGTGGGAAGGGGATTATTTGCATGCCTTTTATTGTATACTGAGCATTTTAATTTTAGTTCTTAAAGAGTATGTGAAGTGGTGTAAAATTACTTGAAGATAAATTATGATAAGTTAAATATTTACATTGTAAACCATAAAACAATGACTAAAAAAAGAGGTAAGCAAATAAGCTAATAGTGGAGGCAATAGGAAATTGTTTTTAAAACAATAAAAAATAAGGCAGAAAAAGAGGGAAAGGAATAAAGAACAAATGGAACAAATAGCAAATAAATAGCAAGATGGTAATTTTCAAGCCAATCATATCAATAATCACATTAAATATATATGGTCTAAATACTCCAATTGAAAGGCAAAGGATTTTTTTAAAGACCAAATTTTTATCTTATCTATAATAAATTCACTTTAAAGGATACAGATAGGTTAAAAGTTTTTAAAAATTGAGAAAAGAAATACTAAGCTAACACTAATTAAAAGAAAATGAGAGTGGTTATGTAAGTGTTAGATTAAGTAGATTTACAAACAAAGAATATTACCAGAATAAAGAAGGACATTTCATAATGATAAAGGGGTCCATTTATAAGGACATAAATGTACTAAATCTAGTTGTACCTAATAGCAGAGCTTCAAAACACATGGAGTAAAAATTGACAGGCTTGTAAAGAAAAATAGAAAATTCTAAATTTTGTTAGAGATTCCAGCACCCCTCACTCAACCAGACTTGAACTATACTATCAATCACCTTGACCTAATTGATACTTAAAGAACAGTCCTCTGAACTACAATAGAAAATGCATTCCTTTTAAGAGCACACAGAACAATTATCAAGACAGACCATATTCTAAGCTAAGAAATATGTTAAAAATATTAAAATCATGCAAGGTATGTTCTTTGACAGCAATAGAGTTAAACTAGAAATGAATAACAGAAAGATATCTGGAAGATCCTCAAATATATGTATATTACACACTTCTAAATTACAGATGAATCATAGAAGAAATTAAAGATTTTGAACTAAATGCAATGAAAACATAATATATTAATATTTGTGGGATACAGCTAAAGCTTTGATTAGAGAGAAATTTATAGAATTAAAGGCTAATAACATTAGAAAGAATATAGATCTTAAACTTAGGCGATCTAAGTTTTCATCTTAAAAAAACTAGAAAAAGAAGAGCAAATTAAATTCAAAGTGAGTGGAAGTGAGGAAATATTAAAGATAAAAACAGAATTAAATGAAATTGAAAACAAAAAAAGAGAAAACCAATTAATCCAAAAGTTGGTTCTTTGAAAAGATTATCATTAAAATTGAGCTCATAAGAATGAAAAACACAATAGGTGAGATCAAAAACACATTAGAGGCATACAAAAACAGACTCGAAATGTCAGAAGAAAGAATAAGTGATACCAAAGACAGAAAAGCTGAAATTGAAGAGAGAAAAGAATGGGAAAAAATTGAGCAGGGGCTCAGAGAGTTGAATGACAACACAAAACACAAAACATGCATGTCATAGGAGTTCCAGAAGGAGAAGAGAAGGGAAAAGGGGCAGAAAGAGTACTTGAGGAAATAATAACAGAAAATTTCCCAACTCTCATGAAAGAAATGAACTTACATGTCCAAGAAATGCAACATACCCCAATCAGAATAAACCCGAATAGACCTACTCCAAGACACATAATACTCAGAATGTCAAATGTCGAAGATAAAGAGAAAATTCTGAGAGCAGCAAGGGAGAAGCAAACCATCACATACAAGGAACACCCAGTAAGACTTAGTGTGGATTCTCATCAGAAACCACGGAGGCGAGAAGACAGTGATATGATACATTTAGGATACTGAAAGAGAAAAACTGCCAGGTGAGAATTCTTTATCCAGCAAAATTGTCCTTCAAATATGAAGGTGAGTATAAAATATTCTCAAACAAACAGAAACTAATACAGTTCATAAAAAAGAATCAAACTTTGCAGGAAATATTAAAGGAAGCCTTAGAACCTGAAAGAAAAATATAGGAGAGAGAAGCCTAGAGGAGAGTATAGAAGAAAGAATAGCAGAAAGGATAACCAGAAGAGTAAAAAGACAGATAAAAATATGATATGACATATGAAAACCATTAAGAATAAAATGGTGGAAGTAAATAATGCATTTACCATAATATCATTGAATGTGAATGGATTAAACTCCCCAATCAAAAGACATAGGCTGACAGAATGGATAAAAAAAACATGAGCCATCCATATGCTGCTTACGAGAAACTCACCTTAGACCCAGGGATATAAACCAGCTGAAAGTGAAAGATTGGGAAAAGATACTCCACACAAACAGTAAACAAAAAAGAACAGGGGTAGCTATACTAATATTGAACAAAGCAAATTTACATGCAGAAAAGTTATAAGAGATACAGAAAGCCATTATATATTAATAAGAGGGACAATCCACCAGGAAGATATAACAGTCATAAATATCTATGCACCTAACCAGGGTGCCCCAAAATACATGAGTCAAACTCTGGCCAAACTGAAGGGAGAAATAGACATCTCTACAATAATCTTTGGAAACTTCAACATCCCACTCACATCATTAGATAGAACAACTAGACAGAAGATCAAGAAGGAGACAAACCTCTAGCTAGACTAACAAAGAAAAAAAGAGAGAAGATGCAAATAAATACAATGAGAAATGAAAAGGGGGAAGTTATGACTGACCCCACAGAAACAAAAAGGATCATAAGAGGATATTATGAGAAACTGTATGCTAACAAACTAGACAACCTAGATGAAATGGACAAATTCCTAGAAATGCAAAAAAACCTACACTGACACCACAAGAAATACAAGAACTTAACAAATCAATCACATTTAAAGAGATTGAATCTGTCATAAAAAATCTCCCAGCAAAGAAAAGTCCAGGACCAGATGGCTTCACAAGTAAATTCTACCAAGCATTTCAAAAAGAATGAACACCAATCCTCTTAAAACTCTTCCAAAAAATTGAAGAGGGAAAATTACCCAACACATTTCATGAAGCCAACATCACCCTAATACCAGAGCTGGATAAAGACACTACAAGAAAAGAAAATTACAGACCAATCTCTCTAATGAACATAAATGGCAAAAATTCTCAACAAAATACTTGCATAACAATCCAACAGCATATCAAGGTACTTATACGTCATGACCAAGTGGGATTTATTCCTGGTATGCAAGGCTTGTTCAACATAAGAAAATCAATCAACTGAATACACCACATTAATAAATTGAAGGAAAAAAAACACATGATCATCTCAATCAATGCAGAAAAGGCATTCGACAAAATTCTGCATTTTTCAAATATAAAAACACTTCAAAAGATAGGAATAATAGGAAAATTCCTCAATATGATAAAAGGCATGTATGAAAAACCCACAGCCAACATCATACTCAATGGGGAAAGGTTGAAAGCTTTCCCCCTAAGATCAGGAACAAGACAAGGATGCCCACTGTCACCATTGTTATTCAACATTGTGCTAAAAGTTCTAGCTAGGGCAACTAGACAAGAAAAAAAATTAAAGGCATCGAAATAGGAAAAGAGGAAGTAAAACTCTCACTATTTGCGGATGGCATGATCTTGTATTTAGAAAATTCTAAAGTATCCACGACAAAGCTACTTGAGCTAATAAATGAGTTCAGCAAAGTGGCAGGATACAAGATCAACACGCAAAAATCAGTAATGTTTTTGTACACTAGTACTGAACAATCTAAGGAGGAAGCCAGGGGGAAAATTCCATGTACAATAACAACAAATAGACTCAAATACCTAGGAATTAATTTCACTAAAGAAGTACAGGATCTATATGCAGAAAACTACAAAACATTGCTAAAAGAAATCAATGAAGACCTAAATAAATGGAAAGATATTCCATGTTCATGGATTGGAAGACTAAATATCATGAAGATGTCAATCCTACCCAAACTGATTTATAGATTCAATTCAATACCAATCAATATTCCAACTGACTACTTTACAGAAATAGAAAAGGCAATTACCAAATTCATTTGGAAGGGATAGTACATCCAAATAGCCAAAAGCATTCTAAAAAAGAAGAGCGACATGGGAAGAATTTCACTGCCTGACCTTGAAACATATTACAAAGCTACAGTGGTCAAAAGAGTGTGGTACTGGCGTAAACCAGTCAATTGGTTTTTGACAAACCTACCAATTCCATGTTAATGGGACAAAACAGTCTCTGCAACAAATGGTGCTGGGAGAACTGGATATCTATAACCAAAAGAATGAAAGAGGACCCCTATCTCACACCCTATATAAGAATCAACTCAAAATGGGTCAAAGACCTAAATATAAAAGCCAGGACTATAAAACTACTAGAAGAAAATGTAGGGAAATATCTTCAAGACCTTGCAGTAAGTGGTAGGTTCTTGCACCTTACACTCCAAGCACATGCAACAAAAGAAAAAATAGATAAATAGGAGCTCCTCAAAATTAAACACTTTTGCACCTCACAGGACTTTGTGTGAAAAGGCAACCGACTCAATGGGAGAAAATATTTGGAAATCACATGTCCAATATGGGTTTAACATCCAGGATATATAAAGAGATGTTAGGGAAACGGATGTGGCTCAAGAGGTTCAGCGTCCGTCTACCATATGGAGGGACCGGGGTTCGATCCCCAGGACCTCCCGGTAAAAAAAAAAAAAAAAAAGAGATGTTACAACTCAACAATAAAAAGACAAATGACCCAATTAAAAAATGGGCAAAAGACCTGAATAGACATTTGTCCAAAGAAGAAATACAAATGGTAAAAAAAAAAAAAATGCTCAACATCATTAATGATTAGGGAAATGCAAATCAAAACTACAATGAGATATCATTTCACACCTATCAGAATGGCCACTATTAAAAAGACAGAGAACTACAAGTGCTGGAGAGGATGTGGAGAGATAGGAACACTTCTTCACTGTCGGTGGGAATGCAGGATGGTACAGCCACTGTGGAGGACTGTTCGGCAGTTCCTAAAGAAGTTGAATATAGACTTGCCACGTGACCCTGCAATACCACTACTGGGTATATACCCAGGAGAACTGAGAGCAGTGACATGAACAGACAGCTGCACACCGATGTTCATAGCCACATTATTCACCATTGCCAAAAGTTGGAAACAACCCAGGTGTCTATCAACAGATGAATGGATAAACAAACTGTGGTCTATTCACACGATGGAATATTATGCAGCTGTAAGAAGAAATGAAGTCATAAAGCATATGGCAACATGGATGAACCTGGAGGATGTTATGTTGAGCGAAGCAAGCCAGACACAACAGGACAAATACTGTATGAATGCGTTACTATGAACCAAATATATTGTATAACATATTGTATGATTCAAAAAAATTTTTATATGTATCCAGTACATTTAATTGAGAAATGTATGCTTTTATTTAACTGTGTTTTCTTTTTCTTTTTAAATTATTATTTATATTTTCAATTATTAAATGTACAAAATAAAGTTTAAAAAATGGAAAAAAAGTGACTGATCACAGAAATCTAAAAAAGACACAGATTATCAATATCAGAAACGAAGGCAGGAACATCACTACAGAAATTTAAAAAGATAAAGGGATATTATGAATGACTTTAAGCCAATAAAGTTGACAACTTAGATAAAATGGACAAATTCCCTGAAAAACAAACGACCTAGTCTCTCTCAGCTAGAAACAGACCATCTGAATAGCTATATATATATATATATTTCAACTTGGAGTCATAAAGAAGTTCCAGGCACAGATGGCTTCATTGGTGAATTCTGACAAACATTTAAGAAGATAATACACATTTTGGACAAACACTCCCAGAAAATTGAGAGGAGGAAACAATTCTCAACTCATTTTATGAGTTCACCATTACTCTGATACAAAACCAGGCGAAGATATTACAAGAAAATAAAACTATAGATAAATATCCCTTATGAATACAGATGCAAAAGTCCTTTAAAAGTTTTTAGCAAAATGATTCCATCAGTATATAAAAAGGATTATACATCCTAATTAAGATTTATTCCAGGTATGTAACATTGTTTTAACATCCCAGAATCAATCTATGTAATTCAACATAATAACAGACTGAAAAAAGAAGACCATATAGTTGTCCCAGCAGTTACAGGAAAAGCGTTTGATAAAATTCACATTAATTAATGATCAGAACTCAGCAAAATGAGAATAGAAGGAAACTCCCTCAACCTGATAAAGGGATTCTACAGAAAAGCTAACATCACACCTAATGGTGAAAGGCTGATCAGGAACAAGGCAAGGATGCCCTTTCTCACTACTTTTATTCAGTGTTGGATTGGAGTTTCCAGTCAGTGCAATAAGGCAAGAAAAAGAAATAAAAGGCATCAGATTAAAGAAAAATAAGAAAAACTGTCTTTCATCAAGAGATGCTATGATTGTTTATATAGAACACCCTAGGAATAATTTTTTAAACTAGCAGATCTAAATTTATTTGTAAAGATACTCAAATATAAACTCAATATTAAAAAATCAATTGAATATTTATATATTAGCGGAAACATTAAGAAAATGAAAATTTGAAAACAATTAATTTGTAATAGTATTAAAATTATGAAATACTTAGAAATAAATTTAACAAAAGATGTGTAAGAACCATACACTAAAAATAAAGAAGGCATAAGTAAATAGACATACTATAATCTTGAATTGACTTAATATTTTAAGATGTCAATTCTCCCTAAATTGTCTATAGATAAAATTCAATCCCAATTAAAATCCCAGCAGGGTTGTTTTGTGGTTTTGTTTTCTGTAGAAATTGATAAGCTGATTCTAAAATTTATAAGGAAAGGCAAAGGATGTAGAATAGCCCCTAAAATCTTCGGGAAAAAAATTGGAGAGCTTACACCACCAGATTGCAAGACTTCCCAAGATTTAGGAAGAGGAAGCAGAGGACTTGTGCTCAGTTTGTTCCTCCACAGGAATCTGTGTGTTTGTCTTGGGGAGATACTCCCAGCGGCTGCACATGGACTGGCCACAGGATGAGGACAGGACTCAGTCAGGGAAGATGGTGTGAGTTGCTCACCAAGGGTAACTGTTATCTGAATCTTCGGCATTACCTGTGCCGGGCACATAACCAGCTCATTACAGCTGAGCTGTGACAGTGAGCAAGGAATGTAGTGAACTAGTCAATGTGTGAGGGAAACAAAGAATTAGTGAATGAATGAATACGTGAATAAATGAATGAACGAACCAACAGGTGACAGAATCAGCCAGCATGTGGGCTGATGACTGAACAAACTAATGGACAGTGGACCCAGGAGGGCTGTGAGGCAGGTGGGAAGCAGCTGCCCTTGTCCTTTTTTTTTTTTTTTTTAATTCTTTCTCTCCCAGATCACAGGTACCTCTTGGGGAGCCCACCCACTGTGGCTGCCAATAAAACAGGACACTTGGTCTCTTAATTAGGAAGTAACATTTGAAAGCAGGGCCTTCCGGTGGCTCACTGCAGAGGACAATCTCCTTTGCTCCTTACAGCTGTCCCCACATTGAGTTCAAACAGCCACTGGACCGCCCATGAGTTTGTTTCTGATCATACATCAAGGATGTGTGTTACTGGTTGACATTTGCCTCTCGTCTTGTAGTGCATTTCATCAGCCCGTCTACCAAGAGCCTCAAGCAAGGGACCAAATCCACCTACCTTTGAACAGAGGGCGGTGCCCACGCCCACCCCCGGCTGGACTGGGCCCCCAGCTGCCCCTTTCAGCGTCCTTGGCTGCTTTGGCCATGCCCCCACCCCCAGAAGCTGCCACTGTGGTTGTGGTTTGCATGTCCATTTCCAACAAGGACGAGGGCCTCTGTGGGCAGGCCCATGGCTCTCCTCTCAGGTAGCTCGTCCTTAGGAGAAGGAGCTGACGCTTTGCAAAGGAATGCTTGTTGAATGCAAAGACAGAAGAGGAAAAAAAAGCTTTATACCTTAAAAGTTCCTATTTCCAGAGGTAGAAACTTTCTGTTCAAGGCATGAAGCTTTAAGGGTGAATTTCTAGAATCAGCCGGTGGGCAGGGAAGCATGTTCTGGGCGTGGGAGACCCTTGATGGCCCCCGGCATCTCTTCCCAGGTGGGCTCCTCCAGGCTGCCCACACAGAGGCCTCCCGGGGTCGGGGACGGCTGCCCGGGCACTTGAGGTCACGCCCCACATGCCAGACTGGCCCTGAACACTGCATGGGGCAGGGGACAGTCTCGTCTGCCGAGAGGCCCTAATCTGAAGAGGAGAAAGTCTCGTCCTACCGTGCCCGGTGGGTACTCAGACATGTCCCCCTCCTACCTCTCCCTCTTGTGTCTCCGTCTGCAGTTGCTGGGCGTTCATTCACTTAGTTATTCAGTCTACAAATATTCATTAAGTACCTACACTGTGCCAGGCTGGGGTCCAGTGTGAGGAGGCAGTGGGAACAAAGCAGAGGAGCAGGGCTGCCCCGGGCTGGCCTTCTAGGAGCTGCAGAGCTCGCTGCCACCAACCTGGGCTGAGTCCACCAGCCCCAACCCGCCCCCACACCTTACCTCCAGCACCTCGTTAGCATTCCTTCCAGGCTGGAAGCCAAGGCCAGGAGGTACTGGCCGGAGGAGGTAGGAACTGGGCTCTCGTTCTCCAGCCACGAGGCGGGGCAGGTGCGCCCTACACCTCCCCTCTGGACGCTGGGATCCGCTCTCTCCCGCCACCTGCTCCCGTGCAGACGGCAGTGGGCCTGGGGAAGCCTGAGCTCAGGCCTTCCTTTGCAGCGTCTCACATCAAGTGGCAGCCAGCGCCTCCCCTAACATTGCTTTAGGGTGCACTTCTCCCACTGCTAAAAAAAAGCAGCGTTTTCAAAGGCCCCTCAGCTGGAAATGCTAATGCAGGGCCCGAAATCCTCCTGGGCCGGCAGATCCGCCCCGCAGAAGCCTCTTTCTTTCAAAGGATTTTGATCCGCTGACGGGGGGGCAGCTCCTGGTGTCCTCAGAGGCATGTGCCTGTAAGAGACCCCCTGCTGCTGCATGGGCTTCTGCCTCCTAAAGACCGACAGTGCACCTCCCGTCCTCAGCCACCGCTTGACCTCACGCTCCTGGGCCACTTACTCCACCGCGTTATTAGTGGGAAGCCGGTGCACAGTGCCGTCCTCAAGCCCCCCCCCCGGGCATCCAGGGCCGGATGTGCCCACCCCCACGCCCCCAGACCCAGCACCTCAAGCTGGGGTCGCACTTCCCAAGGCAAAATCCTCAGCGGCTTCTCAGTCCGTTTAGGATAAAGTCCACCCCCACCCCCACCCCGCCAGGACCTGCGGGGACCCCCAGGACGTGCAGAAGAGGCCCCTCCCCCGGCTGCTCGCCACCATTTTACCTAGTTTTATTTTTCCTATTTACAAGGGTTTGTTTCTTTTTTTTTTTTTTAAATGAGACATTTTTATTTTTTTTATTTTATTTTATTTTATTTTTTAAGATTTTATTTATTTATTCATTTATCCCCCCCTTGCTGCTTGTGCTCGCTGGGTCAGCTAACCACGCCGTGCGGGCGGGCTTGCCTTCACCAGGAGGCCCCGGGAACCGAACCCAGGGCCTCCCATATGGTAAACGGGAGCCCCACTGATTGAGCCACAGCCGCTTCCCAAGGGGGGTTTGTTTCTTGACTGCTTTCTCCTGCCAGAGTTTCAACACCATGAGAGCGGGGGTTTTGCTAACCCTGTCCCCTGCCGAATCTCCGTGCTTAGAACAGTGCCTATAGTACATAGTGGGAGGCTCAGAAAGCACCTGTTGAATGAATGAATGAACTTCTTAGCTGGTCCAGGCAATCATCCCTAGCAGGTGACTCGCTTCTTGTCCACTCTACCTTGCTCCTGTGGGCACGGAAACGGGAGGTCAGGGCAGACTCTGGGTCAGAGAGTGGAGTCTAAAACTCCCTCCCCGCGACGGTGAAGCCTGGGAGATTCCGCACAGAATTTTACTACCGAAAATCATAGCACTCCCCGCTTGCCCGCACCTGCCTTCACACACAAAACGCCACCCCTGACCAGGCAAACCTCCCCCAGAGGAAAATGGTGGTGAGGCCTCCCAGCCTGCCGTGCAAACAGCCGTGCTCTGGAGACCATGGACACATGTCCCCGGCCCTTGGGGACCACCAGGGCTGCCAGGGGCTGGCTCAGCACTTTAGATGCCAAGTCTGGACAGGTGGGACAGTGGCCAAGTGTTTGCAGTTTCCAAGTAGGATGCTCTCTCGGGTGCCGACTGGACTGCGTCCTTGGCAGGAGTTCAGCCATGTGGTCCCTCCTGCTTGGGACAACTGTCCCCTACAATGTGCACCTGCTAAATTCTTACTGCTCAGTGTTGGCCCATCCGGGAGCCTGTCACGCCCTCTGCACTCAGAGGTGCCATGCCTGTCACTGAGGGAACTCCTCCATTACATTTTCCTTATTTTATCATCCGCCTGTGTCTTCTACGCGACCATAGCTCGAGGGCAGGACCTCTGTCAGAGTGGAGTGTGCATCCTCCCTGTGCCCTGGCTCCCAGGCTTGCGCACAGTGGGCACTGACAAATGCCTACTGAATGGAAGAGCAAATGTCAAACGCTGCATGTCCTGGAACTAAGACATCGTCAGTTGTAAAATGTGCTTGAATTTTATGTGCCGTTAAGAAACCAAGAAAATATGCTGCCAATTAAAGCATGACGCATTGCTTTCTTATTAGTTATAACTTCTATTTAATAGTTATTAAAGGAGCTCTTTTGGACTTAGACAAAAATTTTATCACGTATCACTCTTTTGCATACATAAAAAAGAAAGTAGAAGCAAGTCAAATTGGTGAAGGTGATCCTAAAACATTTTTATATCACCATCAATGTGTTAGAATGAACCGTGTGAAATTGCTGAATTTTGACACACCATGCCAGCAATTTCACTGAGTTCAACCTAGTAAGATAAGTTCTGAATTCAGAGATATTAAAGTCTGAGGAGGAGAAGGAGCCTCCTACCTTCAATGAAGTATGGGAAGCGATAAGCTGAGAGTCACAGGTGGTTAAACCCAGTGGGGCAGCAGTAACTCTGAATCCAGGGTTCAGCCAGGCCACAGTTTATTGTTTCTGGCATATGGAACTGGCTCAAGACAAACAAGGTTTTGCTAACAACCAATTTAAATTAATGTCAAAAGCAAGTGGGGGAAGTGGATATGGCTCAAGCGATTGAGCTCCCGCCTACCACATGGGAGGTTCTGGGTTCAGTTCCCAGTGCCTCCTGGAGAAGATGAGCAAGACAGCAAGTTGGTGTGATGGGCTGGCGTGGTGAGCTGATGCAACAAGATGATGCAACAAGGAGACACAAAGAGGAAACACAATAAGAGAGACAACAAAGCAGGGAGCGGAGGTGGCTCAAGTAATTGAGCCCCTCCCTCTCTTCCACATGGGAGGCCCCAGGTTCAGTTCCTGGTGCCTCCTAAAGAGAAGACACAGAAATCACACAGGGAATGGACACAGAGAGCAGACAGCGAGTGCAAACAATGGGGGTGGGGGATAAATAAAGTAAATCTTAAAAACAAAACAAGTGGGAACTAAAAAGACAATAACAATTAAAGGCAATGCCTGATCCTGGGCTGGCTCTAATAAGGAGAAACAATCCAAAAGGCCATTATTAGGACACAGGAAAAAACTAGAATATAGACTGTAAGCTTTACGTCAGAGTTAAATGTCTTAAACTTGATAACTGCACTTAAGGAGGTTACGTAAGATTGCATTAAGGAACACATAATAAGTACATGGAAGTATTAAGTGTTCAAGGAGCATGATGTGTACAACCTATTCAAATGCTCAGAAAATAGATTAGGTAGGTAGGTAAATAGGTATATAGATGATAGAAGGCTGGATAGATAGATAGGAAGATGATACATAGATAGATAGATAGATAGATAGATAGATAGATAGATAGATAGATAGATGATAGATGGATGGATGGATGGATGGATGGATGGATAGATAGATAGATAGATAGATAGATGATGGATGGATGGATGGATGGATGGATGGATGGATGGATAGATAGATAGATAGATAGATAGATGATAGATGGATGGATGGATGATAGATACATAGATGATAGATAGATGATAGATGGATGGATGGATGGATGGATGGATGGATGGATGGATGGATGGATGGATGGATGGATGGATAGATAGATGGATAGATAGATGGATAGATAGGGATAGTAGAAAGAATGATATGGGAAATGTGGCAAAATGTTAAAATTGGTGGATCTGAGTATCTGGGTGGAGGGTGTGTTGGAGTTCTCTGTGTGGGTTTTGTATTATTTTTGTTACTGTCTTGTAAGCTTGAAATTAATTAAAAATGAAAAGTTTATATCTATATCTATCTATCCATCTATATATTTTTAAAGCCATAAAGCTAAAAAAAGAGAAAAGCCACTGGGAGCTTTGGAAGCAAACAACCCCACCCCTGACTGGTGGTGGACCTTGGGATGGCCTTTGCTTCCTCTGAGCCTCAGTGTCTCTTCTGTGGGACGGGGCACTAAGCCTTCCCTCGTGGGTTGTGATGGAAGCACTCAGCACAGTAAGAGTCAAAAAGCGCCCCTGGAACGCCACCCCCGGCGCCAGCTGGCCGTCTCACTTCCCTGTGACAGGTTAAACATGGCCTCCAAATGCTTCGGTCCTCCATCGTGGAGGGGTGGGACCTGTGCTCCCGCCCTCGAATTTGGGTGCTTAGGATTCACTTGCAGCCTACCGAACGCAGCAGAAGGGGCCCTGCCTGACGTCTGAGGCCGGGTCCAGCAAGGTGATGTCATTTTCACCTTGTCCACCAGGATACCCAAACTTGGAGCCCTGAGCAGCCACTTAAAAGCCTGACTATGTGGAGGCTGCCACTGTGTGAGGAAGCTCAAGCGCCATGGGGAGGACGTGTGGAGGGGGCTCTGGCCGGTGGGAGTGACGACCCCAGCTGCCGAGGGGCTCCCACCAGCAAACCTTCCAGCTGAGTCCCCAGGCATTGTGGAGCAGAGAAAAGCCATCTCTGCTCCAAATTCTGGACCCCAAAATCCAGGAGTACAATACAATTTTTGTTTCATGCCACTAAATTTTGGGGTAGTCTGTTACGCAACAAAAGTAACCCAAAATTCCCAATCACCCTCTGATGCACAAATGCCTGATGACAGCGAGCAGCGGCGGCTGCACAAATAAGTTGTGAAATGTGTGCTCGCTCTTTCCCACCAGGCTGCAAGGGTGGAGAACGCGGTGTGCAGACCCTGCCTCCCCCCATCCCCGCAGCAAGCTCTGCCCAGGCTTCTCCACGCCTGGCCAAATCCGCTCAGAACTCAACCCTGTTCCAGCCAAGGCTCTTTTCCCCTGCTTTGCTCACTCTCCTAAATCACCAGCCAGGCTCTCTGGGTCTGTTTCCAGTGTGGATGGGGGTTTGGGTTCTCCACTGGCTGCTTCCCTTATTCCTTTCTCATCGTTCGTTATATATCCAAAGTACTTATGCCTCCTTGTGGAGAGGCTTTGAGCAATGGTCTCTGGCGTTAATAACCATCTTACATCTTTCCTAGATTGCCCTTTAAAAATCTTTTGAAGTTTTCATTTTGATTCTGTTTTATTGGCCTTCCTGGGCAACTTCATGGGCTCTAGAAAGGAACAGAAGTTGATTTTAAGAGCTAAGAGCAGGGGAGCCTGAAAGGACGAGGAACACAGTTTACGACCAGTGGAAGGACGAGCGTCGTGGTATTGCGGTTACAAGAATAGTGCAAACGATTTACGCAGCACCTGTGGCCGGGCGCTGGGGGAGACCGTGACACGTGGCAGATGCCGAGTGACGTGGACCCAGACCAGGCATCCACGGAGGTCTCGCGTCCTAGGCCCGCTGGCCCTGCCCTTGCCACAGCACAGACCACCTGTCCTGGGATGCTCCCAGTGCAATACTCAATAAATATTTGTGCAGGGAAGGGAGGGAGAGGGGAAAGGAGGAGCCCAGTGGTTGTGGGAGGGCCGCTGCACACCACAGCTCTGGGGCCAGAGCTGCCAGGAGGTGGATCGCATCTGCTGGACCGGGTGGCCCAGCTCAGAAGGTGGAGGGTGGGGAAGCAGGGTGGAGGGAAGTGGCACTCGCGGGGGCCTCTGACCCATGCCTGCCCAGCCCAGAGCTGAGGGGCAGAAGGGGGGAGGCTCCTGCCTGCTGGATCCAGCTCAGGGCAGAGGAAGCCCTGCTCCTCGGCCTGTCTCCCCCACCCCTTCCAGGCCCTCTTCCTGCTCTTTCTGCCCCCGAACCCCTCAGGCTCCAGCAGCTTTCCATACCCCCCAATCCCAGCAACTTCCCCCCAGCCTAACTGGGTTCAAAGTCGTGGCCCTCTCAGGGGCATTTTTCCTCTAGAAGGAATTCAAAGCTTACCCACAGGAGTAAACCGGAAGCGGTGCTACCCCTGGGGCAGAAGGTGATATGGGGCATCAGGCCATCTCGGCCCTGTCCTTGTCCATCCTCTATTTGAAGCTGAATTATTTGGGATTTCAAATTCAGAGTTTCAGGAGAAAAGGGAGGTAAAGGCATTAACTTTGGGTCATCTATTGACATATCATCAATTCAGGCAAACCTACTGCCCGGCGTGAAGTGAACTGTCCACTCTGTCCAGCAGACACCATCCCAAAGGCCATCCCTCTCCCATACATGAGCGTCTTTCAGAGGCAAAGCATTCTGGCCAGGAGGACAACTGGGTTTCTGGAAGAATCTACACCAAGCACTTACAGGCTTCCTCCCATCGACAGACTTCTCCCACTACCGGGAAAGTTCTATCCTGTATTTGTGAAGAATGATTGACTACAAGGAATCTTTGTTGTGCTATCAGCTGTAATTATTTTAATTCAAACGCACTCTCTTATAGAACTGACATCATAAATGCTGTTTTCTAGAACAAATAGCTGTCAGAGCTGTCAGGTAGAGCTGCTTACTGTTTTACATCATTACAATATTTAATTTCAACTCTGCTATTTTTTTCCACCGAATACTTTCAAGACTGTTCCTTCCACCTCCACCTGGAAAAACTGGAGTCAAGAAAGGCGAGAAACCAGGGATGTAGCAGTTCTCGCACATCGAAGTAATTATTGCCTGGGAATATGCAAACAAACAAAAAAAAAAAAACAGAAAATACTGGTAATCTGGTATTGGAAAAGAAATGAAAATTGAAAAAAGAGAGAAGGTGTTGACGAGAGAGAGAAAGGAAAGAAAAGGAGGAAGGAAGAACAAAAGGAGGCAGAGAGACGGCTGAGTCGGCCCACAGCTGGGATGCTTGGGCTGGCCAGGCAGGGGAGCTGACTGAGGCTTACAGGGAAAGAGCCGAGGCACAGAACCATCTCGGCGTAGGGACAGCTCATGAAGAAACAGGCCAACTTCACAAGGCTCAGGAACTCAAACCAGGTAGGTTTTGACATAAGACCATCAACTTAAGTTGCGCAGTTCATCGAGTTCCTCTTTCGTGGTTTTTTGTTTTGTATTGTTTTGTTGTAAAAATTTTATTTTGAAATAGTTTCAAACTTAAGGAAAGCTGCAAGAATAGCTTCAGGAATTTGTATTTACCCTTTATCCAGAATCACCAGTTGTTTGTGTTTTGGGCTTTTTCACTGTCTCTCTCTTTCTCTGTGCACAATAATTTTCTTCTTGAACCTTTTAAGATTAAGGTGGAGACAACATGCCCCTCTTACATCTAGATACTTCCGTGTGAATTTTCCCAAGAATAAGGCCGTTCTTGTACATAACCACAGAGTACAGTTATCAAAACCAGGACCTCTAACCTCGATTCGATATTATTGTCTAATCTACAGCCTATATCCACATTTCATCAAATTTCCCAGGAACGCCCAGGGTTAGACACTGGCCCAGTCACCACATGGCTGTAAAGGACATTATTTGGATACTGCTCCAGGGCAGAGAGTGGGCACCTGACCTGACCTCCATGGCTTCAGAAGTGCCACCTGAGGCGGGGCTGCCTGTCTCGGAGCCAGCAATGGTGGTCCTAGCACCTCCCAGACGTCCCCCCGTCCGGGGCAGGAACTGTGTCTCATCTTACTCTGTGCCCTGAAAGCAGCATCACAGACCCTCAGCTTGGTAAGTGTTATGGGTTGACTTGTGACCCCTTAAAAGTGATGTTCACATCCTACACCCTGTACGTGACTTTATCTGGGAATAGGGTCTTTGCAGATATAGAGTTAACATGAGGTCCTGCTGGATTGGCAGTGGGGGGACATTACTCGAATATGGCTGGTGTCCTAAGAAGAGAAGAGGCACAGACGGACCCGGGGAGAGCGCCACGTGCCTCAAACCAAGGAACCCCAAGGAGTGTCAGCAAACATCAGAAGCCAGAAGGGCAAGGAAAGTGCCCCCTGCAGGCGTCAGAGGGAGCACGGCCCTCTGGACACCTTGGCTTTGGACTTCTGGCCTCCCGAACAGTGAGAGAATAAATTTCTGTTGTTTTGAGGCCCCGGTTTGCAGTGCTTTGTTAGAGTGGCCTTCGGTAGCTGAGGTCGCCTGCTCTCCACGGGGAGTGTTGGGCAGATGAACCAAGAGACACACGACCAGGTTCAAGAGGACTCGGCTCAGTGCGCCCTGAAGGAGTCTACGCCCCAGCCAGGTAGCACGGCAGAGCTGTGTGTAGATGACAGAAGGCTCTCGCTGGAGAAGATTATTAACACACAGCACCGAGAGGTGAGCCAAACCTAGATCCCGTCTGAGATGAACGAGACGTTACATTCAAATGATTTTAAAAAACAGTTCTGCAATGCGAGCACATCAAACGAGAATTCTTCAGACTCTGGCTTCCTCAACCGAACAGGACAGCAACGGATGGCTGTTTCTGAAATCCAGAGCTGTCATCTACTCAGGTCCTCCTGGGCCTGGGTTAATGCAGAGTCTCCTGTGTAAAACCAAGAAGTAACTGCTTAGCTCTCGCAGAAGCAGCACACACAGAAGGGTGATCCGTGGCTCTTCCCTTTTGCACATCTTACCCTCCCCTCCCCAGCCCTAGAGCAGCATATGTTCCACACGCACCCAGACGGAAACGCGCGGGGAGGGGCGCTCGCGGCCAGCTGCGCCCTCTTTGCCATCTCTGGGCGTCTCTGTGCACGGGGTACGGAGGTGCAGAATCCTGTGCCTTGCTTGTGGCACAAAGGAGCTATAAAGCACCATAAATTCTCCTGACATTCCAGTGACCTCTGTGAGGTCTGGAAGAGCCACATTTCACACCGAAGACGGAGCTGTAAATACTCTCTGTGCAGTAAACACCGAGCGGACGCTGGCATCTCGCTCATGTCCTCGCTGAGCCTGCCACCTCTCAGAGGACATTTATTTACTGCCATGGAAAATTCCGGCCCCAAGGCAGGCGGCTTGCCACAACCTACTGTCGGTGCAGCCTGCTCCTGTCTCTCTCACGCACACACACACACATCCCTATGATTTTGAAGCTTGGAGCAGGAACGCTCCTGAGAAAATTGTGCTGGAATATTCACAGCAGTGCTAGCAGTCTGCTGGGTGGTGAGCTCGAGACTGATTTGCATGGAATTTTTTTTTCCGCTTCTCTGGCTTCTAGCTTTTCTGTTATAGTCAAATATTCCTCAAAATGAAATGTTTATTCAAAGGCAATGATCCTCCTGAAAGAAGGGAGTGAGGAGGGTGGGGTGCTCCCCGTCCCAGGTGCCCTGACTGGCCTCAGTGCACACAGCCCTCCTTTCAGGGCTGGGCAAAGGCTGTGAAGCTCTTCCTGGTTTTCAAACTACTTGCACCACTGTTCTCTCAAGACGGCCCTGGGGGTGGGGGCAGGGAGGCACCATCCTCTCCTGCCCTCTCCGAGCACCCTCAGGCACCGATGGAGTGGGGTTACCAAGGACCCGGGGGCTCCAACTCCTGGGGAGAAGGCAGGACACCCCTCCCCACCCTTCTGTCCAGACTGTGGGGAGGGGGTGTGTCAAAGCAGGGTGAAAGAGCATCTGTGCAGCAGGCTTGGCTCTGGGGGCCCCTGAGTGAGTGTCCCGTGCAGACCTTGTCCCAGCCCAGCCCTGAAGACCCCCCAAGGGGAGTCAACCTTGGATGGGAAACAGATGGAGGACAGAGAGGGTGCAGCTGGGGCTGAGGGGGCCAGAGCATCAACTCACATTTGTGGGACCCCCCTCCGGGTCTAGGACACCCCATGCGTTATAGTCCCTAAGCCAGGGCTAGGATTCCCGGGGTAGAGGATGGAAACCAAGGCTCAGAGATACAGAAATCGAGGTCCAGCTCTAGAGGGAGATTAGGACGGAATTCTGTCAGCTCCCCGGCCCCCAGCCTCCCCACCTCCCCAGCCTCCCGGGGCTCAGTGTGCCTCTCCCACAGCCCCTGTGCTGTGCCCCAAATGTGCACAGGGGCAGCGCCTTCCAAACCAGGGGTCCCAGGGAGCTTGGGATGGCTTCTGAGACAGTGGGGCTTGCCCAGCACTCGTAGCTGGGGTAGGTGGAAAGAGCCAGATGATGGCTGGGACAACTCCTGCCTCCCGTCCCCTAGAAATCGAATCCCAGCCTCTTAAACTCCAAGCTTCTCTCCCCAGAGAGGACACAGATTTTCCTTCTTCTTACTGTTTCAGCAACATTTACTTTAAAAACACCTAGCTTAATTTTATTTTTATTTATTTATTTTTTTTTTTTTTAAGATTTTATTTATTTATTCATTTATCCCCCCCCTTGCTGCTTGTGCTCGCCGGGTCAGCCAACCACGCCGTGAGGGTGGGCTTGCCTTCACCAGGAGGCCCCGGGAACTGAACCCGGGGCCTCCCACATGGTAAACGGGAGCCCTACTGATTGAGCCACAGCTGCTTCCCTTAATTTTATTTTTGTACTGACATTAGTTTGGATGTGCCACTTTTGGCACCAAATATGTATGTCGTTTTTATTTCCATTTTATAAACATGTACATAATAGTGGTATCTTATTAGTAGTAAAACTTTATACCTAAAGTAAATGTGTTCCCTTAAAAAAAAAAAAAAGACCAAAAAAACCACCTGTCCCCATGAAAGAAACCAGGGCTTAACTAACGGCAGTCCCCACACCCTGCCTCCCCACTATTGCTCCCCACCCACCCCCAATTCATTTCTGCAATCGTAATTAAGGTCCCCACGGAGAGGCTTAGCTGGCCGAGTTACTTGTTCAATGTATTGATTAGCTATTTCTCAGAAGTTCATTACCATCCCGAGCGGGGGATGGGGAACTGGGTCTCTGCGGGCCCTCACGGTGTGGGCAGCTCCCGCTGATTACATGCAGCCGCTACGCATCCATCCTGCAGCCAGCAGCTCTGCCCAAGGTCAGACATTCATGCAAAAGAGGAATGAAGATGTGCACGTCTGAATATCACCAGCAGAGATGCCAGAAAGATGATTTTGAAAGCCAAGAGAGGGGAAAGAAGAGGGACGCAAGAAAGGAGGGAAAGAAATGGTTCATGGAGAGAAAACAGGTGCAAAGGATACAGGAGTTGGGGTTATGATGATTCTTATGGAAACTCCCATGGGAATACTGGGGTACCCCCCATTAAAAGGCTACATAGTGGGTTTGCCACAGCTGAGCATCCTAAGGGGTAAAAAGCCAAGAGTGAGAGTAAAAAACTGGGGTCTTAGCCTAGGGGTCCCGGGAGCCAGAGCCTGAAGCAGGCTTACCTGATGAGGACTTTATTGGAAAGTGTGACCCCACAGGGTAGGCGTGAGGGGCCAGCTGGCCGATGGGCTCCAGGCTGAGTGTCAGGGTGGGAAAGGAGGGCTGCCCCCTGGGCCTCCGTCCTCCCTCCATGGGGCAATGACTCCCACACTTCTGAGTTGCACTGAGTCACACAGGAGGACTGGACATCCCTGCACAAGGCTGGCTGCAGCCCCAGCAGAACACGAGGCCCAGAGGACAGAAGGCCGCAAAAGGGGTGTCCGCTCCAACTGGGAACAAGCTGCATGTTCATTGGCAGAGTTCTGAGCCCTGCTGCACAAGCCAGCCACCAGGAGCGGCGGCCAGAGGGGTGCAAAATAAATGCTGGTCTCCCCAAGGGGTTTTCTGTCCTCTGGGGGGGATGGCTATGCACCCAACGATCCCTGGGTCCGTGTGAGTGCGCAGTTGCGACACAGGCCAGGAAGGAGGGCTGTGGGCACCTGGGGCCCATGGTGGCAACATGGAGGGCCGGTCCAGGTGATGGGTGGGGAGAGCAGGGCAGGGAAGGCTTCTCGGAGTGCCGTGGAGGGGTGTGATGGTTTGAAGATGTACGTACCCCAGCAAAGTATATTCTTAAAGTTAATCCATTCCTGTGGGTGTGGACCCATTGTAAGTAGGGTCTTTGGGTGAGTAAGATCTTGAGTTAAGATTTGACCCACCTCATTCAGGATGGGTCTTAATTCTCTTACTGGGGTCCTTTATAAGAGAATGAAATTCAGACCGAAGGAGAGAGAAAGCCACAGGAGGCAAGAACTGAAAGCCACAAAAGGAGGAAAAGGAGAGCCCAGTAGACACCACCGTGTGCCTTGCCATGTGACAGAGGAGTCCAGGATCGCCAGCAGCTGGTCTTTAGGGAGAAAGCATCACCTGATGATGCCTTGATTTGGACATTTTTTCTCAGCCTTGAAACTGTAAGCTTGTAAGCTAATAAATTCCCACTGTTAAAAGCCAACCCATTTTATGGTATCTGATTTTTGCAGTGAAGCAAACTAAAACAAGGGGCAATCACTCAAGAAAGGTGGGAGTGAACCAGGTCAGTATGGCAGGAAGCATTTCCAGCAGAAGCAGAGGCCTGCCTGGGAGGTTTAGCCAGGATGGGCAGCCAGCAAGAAAGGCAGGGACCCCACCATGCGGGGAGTTATAGGCATCCAGGCTTTACTTTGAGAGCTATGGAGGAGCCACCAAAGATGTTGAGGACTTGAAGTATGAGGTAAGGATATGATCAAATGTGAATTTTGAAAACTCCAATCGGGCTGCTCTATGGAGAATGGGTTAGAAGGACCTGGGAGGCGAGTTAGGAGGCTGAGGCCACAGTCCAGGTAAGAGATAATGGTGGCTCCAATGGTGCAGAAAAGGTGGCAAGAGGGGGTGACTGAGGGGTCTTGGTGATGGGTTGGACAAGAGGGTAGGGGGAGAGGAATATATAAGAAGGGCACTTGTCTGAGGGGATTGTATAAAGAATCGTCTCCTGTGGGAGCTGCAGCTGTTACAAAGAATGAGGTAGATCTCTGAATGCTGATCTGGAAAGACACATGGGCAGGTTGTTAACGCACAGACTGAGGTTTGAAAGGCTCTACCCTGAAGAGTTAAGAGGAAGGAGGCAGACAGGGAGGTGAGAGAGGACTTCCACCATTTATACTAGAAACTTCTGAAATATTTGGTTCAAGACTTGCTCATACATAATAATTTAACTTTTCTTACAGTTAGAAAGGGCAATAAGTACATGAAAAGATGCTCAACATCATTAATCATCAGGGAGATGAAAATAACTACCACACAGATACTAGAATGACTGAAAGTAAAAGACTGACAGTTCCAAGTGTTGATTAGAATGTGGAGCAACTGGAACTCTCATACATTGTTGGTGGGAGTGTAAAATAGTACAGCCACTTTGGAGAACTGTTTGACAGGGTCTTACAAAACTAAAGGTACACTTCTCATATGACCCAGCAATCCCAGTCCTAGGTATTTACCCAAGAGAAATGATGTGTCCATACAAAGACCTGTGAATGCATGCTCATCACAGCTTTATTTATAATAGCTCCAAACTGGAGACATCCAGATATCTATTGTCTACTGAACAGGCCAACAGGATGATGTTTATCCATTCCTGGGATATTTACTCAGTACTAAAAAGAAAAGCACTGCTGAGACATGAAACAATATGGATGAATCTCAAAAGCATTGTGCTAAGTGAAATAAGCCAGACACAAAAGATAGCATAGGGAAGTGGCTGTGGCTCAATCAGTAGGGCTCCCGTTTACCATACGGGAGGCCCCGGGTTCGGTTCCCGGGGCCTCCTGATGAAGGCAAGCCCACCCGCATGGCATGGTTAGCTGACCCAGCGAGCACAAGCAGCAAGGGGGGGATAAATGAATAAATAAATAAAATCTTTAAAAAAAAAAAAAAAAAAAAGATAACATAATCTATTCTTCAATTTATATGCATTTCTAAAAAGGACAAAATTATAGGTACAGCAAGCAGAGCAGTGGTTGCCTGGGGGTATGGGAGGGATGTTTGCAAAGGAGCACAAGGACATTTTTGGAGGTAATGTAAACATTCTATATGTTGACTTTGGTCTTGGTTACCTGGACATACACATTTGTCAAAATTGTTTTAAACTGTACATTTAAAAAGGAAAGAAAAATGATTACATTTAAATTATACTTCAATATACCCTATTTAAAAAGAAACAAGGTGAAGCACAAGAGGTTTTGTTAGGGTGGTGAGACTATTCTGTTTGATCCTGTAATGGTGGATACATAACATAATGAATTTTCAAAACCCACAGAACTTTACAGCACAAAAAGTAAACCTTAATGCATGCAAATTTTAAAAATCATTTTAGGAGGTCAGAAGATCCAAGGATGGAATGCAGACTGTAACAGAAGATTCTAACCATATTATAAATTTGTGAATCAACCTCTCTGAAAGGGGTGGGGGGAAAGGTGCTGATCTCAGCAACTTTGGAAATGAATGGTGTCTGCAAGACTAAAGACAAAAGGAGCTGCGCACAAGCACTGAACTCTAGCTGATAAAGTTGTTTCCCAGGACATATGGGTTTTCCATTCTGATACTACTACACATGTAACTGGAAGTAAACAATTAGATGAATGAATGGCAGATGATAGGAGCCAGTTTCACATCATTGGAGTGGGAAGTTACAGACAGGCAAGGGGAGGAGGCTAGAACTCCATGTGGTTGTGGAATAGAGTTGGAGACATCAGTTTGAACAATGTTTCACTTAATATAGAAATATTGATAGATGTGTGTGTATATATATGGTTTAGTGTAAACACATACATGTTTGCTCTGTCAGCTGAGAGGGAGTAAAAGAAACAGCAACCCAGCAGCAATGAGCACACCCAGCATCCAGATCATGATTTCTAAAAACCATTTTCCAGGGAGCAGATGTGGCTCAAGCAGTTGAGCACCCGCCTCCCACACGGGAGGTCCCAGGTTTGATTCCCAGTGCCTCCTGAAAAAACAAAAACAAACAACAAGCAAAACAAATGAAAAAACCAACTCAGGGGAACCAGTGTTGCTCAGTGGTTGAGTTCTGTCTTCTCACATATGAGGTCCCAGGTTCAATCCCTGGCCCCCAGTACCGCAAATAAATAAATAAATAAAGATTTTAAAAAATAAAATAAAACCATTCTCCAATGAAAGGAACAAGGTCTCCTTGGAGAGATTGTAGGACAAGGGTGGGAAATATGCATGATGAGCCTTGAGCATCTTACATTGCCAGAAAGTAAACAAGTGCTCAAAAAACCCTACAATGATGGAGGTTTGTCAAAGGGATACAGGAGCCAAGAGAAAGCTTTCAATGGCCAAAGTAGATAATGTAGTATTGGATTATAATCAAAAGTATAAAATAAATATCCATCATTTCATAGTGATATGAATAAACAATTGAACAAATAAATGGTGGAGAATAGACAGATTTTCTGTGCAGAAGAACTCTGTAGCAGTTTGATATTATTGATGAATTCCAAAAAGCAATATTGGATTATGTTTGTAAACTGATCTTTTCCTCTGGGCATATTAGAGTGTATTAGATTCAGAGGTTTTACTTTTACTTGATTAAATAATGATTAAGGCTTTGATTGGGCCACGTCAGTAGGACATTGAGTCCCCACCTGCTCGGTGGGCGGGGAGTCACAGAGAAATTGCACTGCAGAGAAGGGGGTTTGGAGTTTTTTGAGCTGGAGCCCCGGGAAGTAAGCACACAGAGGAGCTTGTTCATGAGGAAGGAGAGAAGGCCCCGGGGAGAGAGACAGAGCCGTTTGCCTAATAGTCTACAGCTGGCCTTGTGGAGAGAGCACAGCAGCTGAGCCCAGAGAGAACCGAAGCCCCAGGAAGAGAGAAACCCAAGAAGCACTAACTCTTGGCAGATGTTAGCAGCCATCTTGCCCCAACACGTGGTAACAGACTTTGGTGAGGGAAGTAACTTATGCTTTATGGCCTGGTAACTGTAAGCTTCCACCCCAAATAAATACCCTTTATAAAAACCAACAGATCTCTAGTATTTTGCATCAGCACCCCTTTGGCTGACTAATAAAAACTCCATACAACTGGTGTAGACACTACACCCCCAAGGAGGTGGAGCATAACTCCCCACTCAAGTGTGGGCTGCCCACAGTGATTTCCTTCCAATGAGTACAGTGCGTAAGGGGAAAAAAGGATAGTGAGAAAACTGACAAACACTACCTCAGGGTTTATGTCGACCATGATAACTCATGTTGCTGGCAGGGTCTCTGGATAGGATGTGATGAGGAGACTTTATCTCTGTGCTCTTCCTCCCCAAACCCATAACTGCAAGAAAAACATCAGATAAACCCAAATTGAGGATGTTCCATAAAATACTCGACCAGCACTCCTCAAAACCATCAAGGGCATCAAAAACAAGAAAAGTCTGAGAAACTGTCACAGCCAAGAGGAGATGTGATGACTAAATGTCATGTAGGGTCCTGGTGGGGTCCTGGGGGCAGACAAAGGACATTAGAAAAAAACTAAGGAAATTTGAATAAAGCATGGATCTAAGTCCATAATAATGTAAAATTCTGTTTCTTTAATTGTGACAAATGTACCATACTAATGATAGATGTTAATAATAGAGGAAATTTTGCCTGCTTGCTAATACTTATTGGTCATCCCCAAATTGATACTCAGGGCACATTTGCAATTATTCACGGACATGTGCAGAGTGGCAAAAAATTGAGTCGTGTGATGCACACGTTCCCAGCTGAGTTCAGACGAGGTGACACGCTGCTTGCTTGTTCCAGCTTTCAAAGGATAAATAAGTGTCCTTTTCTCGGTATGTTTAGTACCATATTTTTCATATTTTTGTACACTATGTTGGTGATTTTGCTTTTTAAAAATACCCTAAGCGTAGTGCTGAAGTGCCGTCTAGTCTTCCCATGCCCAAGAAGGCTGTGATGTGCCTTTTGGAGAAAATGCACATGTCAGATAAGCTTTATTCAGGTGTGAGTTACAGCGCTGCTGGCCACGATTCAATGTCAATGAACCAACAATATCTACCAAACCAGGTGTCTTTAAACTGAAACACACATCAAACAAGATTAGGGATTGATCAGTTGACAAAAATGCTGTGCCCAGAGGCTGGCAGGAACCTAACCCATATATCCTCCAGGAGCAATGGTTCAGTTTTCACTAATTCAGTGTTCGCAGTGAATTTATAGCACATGACTGCAGAGAATAACAAGAATTGACTACACCAAAATATCACCATGGTCATCTCCAGGTTGGAGCTCTTTCATTTAAAAAAAAAAATGTTTTTATTCTTTTCTATATTTTCCAAAATGTCTACACTGAGAAAATGTTTCCTTTAAAATCAAACAATAAGACATTTTCTTTGTTTTTCATACATATATATACAGTAAAGGAAAAGACTTGTTTTGCTGTTTGTGTCTTTGAGAAAGACCTTCCGCTGGGAAACATTGGGGGCTGTGAATGGGTAACTCAGATCTCTCACAGATTTTTCACTTGAGTCTCTGTCACACACACACACACACGACAAGTTGGTTAAACACTCGAGCTTTAGGTCCCTGTGAAGACCCTTCTCCCAAAGGAGATGAATGCCTGTTTCCAACACTTTCTGTAAAACGTAAAGAACTTCCTTCCACCAGCTTTTGAACACCAACAAAATCAGACGCATCTCCCCATAAAATGAAAACCTGTAACTGAGAGCAGCCCCACTGCCTTGCCCACCCCGAGACCTCGCATCTTCTGTTCCCTAGAAACCGCTTGTCCCTGCACCCCTGGCTGGGTCCAGCCAGCAGGTCAGATCCCCCAGCTTTATTGCCATCAACTCCCAGGACACCCAGGGAAAGGGACCCCAGCTCTGAGGACCCCCTTCAAGAAGGAAAGCCCCCTACTCAGTCGGAAGGTGTCTACCCCCCTCACCCTTCCCATCTCTGCCCCCCACACAAGCCTGGACTCTTCACTAACACCAGTGGTTTTCACTCTCTGAGCGTCACCTCCACAGGATGTCACTTTAACAGTGTGTACCCTAAGAGGCCACGGACTGTGCACCCCAAGAGGCCACGAGGCAGGAGCACAGCTCTTGGTATCTCCCTGCCACACCTGGCAAAGTTCCCCCTACAGCCCCTGAAAAAGCCGCCCGTGGCTGCCACGGCCCTCACCTCCCCTCTCTGGGACTCCGAGGTCTGCTGAATGCAAGCCTCTGAGAATGGGACAGACTGTCTGCCAGGATCACTTCCCTATGCTACAAAAACTTCCAAAGGAAACTGTAAACCGGCTGCAGAGCGACAATGTCCTCAGGTGACACCCCTGGGCCGGGGATGCTCCCAGAGTGGAAGGAGAGAAGGAGACCCCATGTCTGGGAGGTGGGCAGAGGAGAGGCAGGAGAAGGTCTGAGAGCTCAGGCCCCAAGTGTGTTTCTCGGGGCTCGGGGCTGAGCTGCCGGCTGCTGCCCCCACTCCCGCCCCCTCCCCGCCATCCAGCCCCCCTCACCCGTCAAAGAAGCCTTCACAGTCATCACCCAAAAAGAACGTGAGCAGGATGTGATCATTTGTCACCGCGATGGAGCCTACGATATGAACCGTGGTGAACACTGTAATGACTCATCGTGAGCATTTATTACAACTCTTGAGAGACTTGAAAGCTGTCCCTGCTCTTGATTTTAATAAATGCAGTCTTGAAGCAGCCGCTTATCAAAGTGACACAAATTGTGTGGTAAATAGATTATGGCACAGCTGAAATACTGGAAAATGAGATCAGAAATGCTCCCTCTCCCCAGCTTCAAGCTCCTCGTGGTCCTGCAGCCTTCCCGGGGCGGGCGGCTGGAGGCCCATTGGAGACCGCAGCCGGGGGCCCTGGGCTCCTCGGGCACCTCCTCCAGCCTGCACCGGCCAGGGGGGCGTCGAGCAGCGAGAAGGGGGAAGCGGGGCCTGGGGCAGTGGCCACGGCTGGAAGGAGATGCTGGGGGGGCTCCGTTTCCCGGGCTGCCGTAGCTGGGACTTAAGGGGAAAGAGCCAGCTCTGGAGGCGGGGGACAGGCGTCTGCTCCCTCTGAAGCCTGTAGGAGGGTCCCGCCCGGCCCCCTCTGGCGCTGGTGGCTGTCATCCTTGGCGTTCCCTGGCTGGTGGCAGCAGCGCTGCAGCCTCGGCCTCGGCCTCCGCAGGCCCTTCTTCCCCATCTGTCTCTTTGCGTCTCTCCTCCTCTTCTTATAAGGGCCCCAGCCGTCGGATTTGGGGTCCACCCCTCTCCAGCAGGACCTCATCTTATGGGTTTCATCTGCGATGACTCTATTTCCAAATAAGGCCAGATTGTGGGTACGGGGATTAGGACTTCAAACTATCTTTTGGGGGGATGCAATTTAACACCCCCCCAACCCCCTAAGAAGTTCCCTTCCCCAGTCTCTTAAGCCTCCCTCAAACAGGTGAAGTCTTACCTGGTTTTCAGAGGCACCTGGGCTCCGGCTCTCCGCTCCTGCTGGGCCACTCTTCTTCCCACAGCCCCCTCGTACCTTCCCCAGGGTTTTGCTCAGCACCTGCGACAGGCTGGGCACCGGGCCAGGGGTCACTGGTGGCACACACAGGTGAGTGCAGCCAGGCGGCTGCCCTCGCCGAGCTTCCCGTCTGGAGGGGCCGATACATTTTTTTTTTTTACCGGGAGGTCCCGGGGATCGAACCCGGGTCCCTCCATATGGGAGACGGACGCCCAACCAGTTGAGCCACATCCGACCCCCCCGTCTGGAGGGGAAGGTCGACATGCATCCAGCCAGGTGAGGCATCAGGGTGAACCAGGCCAGGTGGGCTGCCCGGAGGAGATCCTGGCACAGCTCCACATTGCTCGGCAGTTCTCCCTGCTTCCCGGGGACACCGGTGCTCTCGACCCAGCCTGGTGGGCTGTCCCTGGCCAGATGGCCTGTGTGCCTGGGATTCCAGGCACAATTGTCCAGGCTGCTTCCCTCTACCCCCACCCCCAGAACACAGTGAACCAAAAAGCCTGAAACGGAAAGAAAACAGGGGGTTGCTTTCCCCTTCGTCTTAAACCCTTGAGCCAAGCAACGGTTCGAGGGCCCGCAAGGACCCCAGGTCACTCCCACCCCAAATGGTCTCCTCCTGTGTGTGTGACGCGGCGAGCTGGTCCTGCAGGCACCATCCCACGAAAGGCCACCCATGGCCACAGGGTGGTGCTGGCCGGATTTGGGGGCGTGCTCCTAGGCTTCCAGGAGCCTCCTTATCAGAGTCCCAGTCTTCTTGGTCACAGCGCTTGCTGGTCTAACCAAACACATGCTGCATATCTAGGCCATCGATGTTCCAGTAGAACACACAGCACGCCTATTTCTGGAAGTCCCGTCTCCCTATAGGGAGCCTCATTCTGGAGACAACGGCCTCCCTGCCCTGGCTCTGGGGCGAGGCCACCCACAGCCTGCGTGGGGGAAGCTGTTCACGACTGGTACCAGGTAGCCTCCTCCTCTGCCCGCAGCGCCTCCTGGGTGGGGGCAGAGAGGAGGGGGCTGCCAAACCTCTTCTTTGTTTTGCCCCCATGCGCAGACAGTCGTCCTGATCCCTCAGGGCCACCCAGCCCCGCGCTGTTTTCAGTGACAGAGAACAGGGGACGTGGATTTTAGCAAGAACAGGCTTATGCCTCTTCTAGGGGATTCCTCTCTGGTTTACTTTTTTTTTTTTAAGCATCAAATTAAGAAATTAAATACTTTACATATTTAAATCCAAGTTAATAGATATTAACTTTTATTATTTATTATATGCTAATAATTCATTAGGTTTTTCAAATTAGACGTCAAACCTCTTACAAATTAAATTTAAATAATTAAGCCTATTATTAGCAGAGAGAGCTTGCCAGCATGGGGGTAAAGGGAAATGTGTTCTAGAAACTATTTTTTATTCAAAAGAGCACAAGGTCTTATTATCTCCGTTTTAGCTACCACCCTTCTGAGCTGGGATTCAAACCTGCAGCCATTTATTTCCCAGATCTGATCCACTGTTTGGAATACACAAAACCCTGCTTACTCTTTAAGATCTGAGAAGAGACCGATTACCAGGGGCAAGATGTGTTGTCTTGTTGGAGGCATGTCACGTACCCTCCCTCAATTCAGCGACCAGCCTAGACGGAGAGACCGCCTAGAACTGGTTGGTGGCTTCCAAGCCCTGCTTGGCTGCAGAATCCAATCTTCAAATAATATCTTGTGTGATGGGGAGCCACAAAGAGAAAGAGCCGGTCTTGGCTTCTAAGCATCTCCTCCCCGGCCTCCATCCCCCCACTTCTGGAAGGGCCCTTCTCCACTAGCCTGCTTCCTGCCCTCCTGAGGAGCAGAATCAGAAAAAGGAGGAAAGAGGTGCAGGATGAGAGCAGGAGAAGCAGGAAAGAGGGAGAGAGGGAGGCGGCCGCAGGGCTGGGACAGGTGGTGAGTCCCAGACAGCAGGCTACAGGAGGGCTGGGACAGGGGAGGGGCTCGGGGAGCCTCTGCAGTGGGGGATGAAAGAACCCCCTTTTGGACCCTCTCAGCTCCCAGATCCAGCCGCTCTGAGTGTGTGGAGGCTGACGAGGCAGCCAGGAAATGGGAGGAAAGCAGACCTGCCTGCTTGGAAGAGGGCTGGAGTGGACGGGGCACCCTGACTCACCCCACCCGCCTCAGCAGAGAACAATGCACACAACAGCATTCTCTGTAGAGTGTCCTGCGGAAGACAGGGGCGCCGAAGGGGACTCCAGAACCTGGCTCCTCTTGTAATATTCCCTATCACTTTTCAAATCTGAGTTTGCCAAGAATGTTTTCTTCTCTGGGAAGAATTGCCAGGTGAATAGAGGTGAACCCACAGCCAGGTTGGCCAAAGCTGGGAGCAGAGGGCAAAGCTGGGAGCAGAGGGCAAAGCTGG
>JAKSZT010054478.1:17615291-17718496 GCA_026826555.1 Tolypeutes matacus | reverse complement strand
AAAGCTGGGAGCAGAGGGCAAAGCTGGGAGCAGAGGGCAAAGCTGGGAGCAGAGGGCAAAGCTGGGGAGTAGAGGGCAAAGCTGGGGAGCAGAGGACTGAGCAGGTTTCTTCACAAATCACAGGTTAGGATTTGGTTACCAGAAGGACAGCTCCCCGCTCCCTCCCTCCGGGTATTTCCTCCTGGATAGACTGTGTCTGGGGTGAAGGTTCCCGCCTGCAGGCTCCTGCCCTCCCTTGGCTCAGCAGGGAGCCCTCTGTGCAGGCGCAGCCGCTAAGACTGGAAGTAGGTCCCAGGAAGAGACATTTACAAGCTCAAAGGCAGCTCCACAGTCTGGAATCACCAATTCCCCCCAAATAAAGTCTGGTGAGCACCATAATCTGGGTTCTGGTACATCCCTTCATCAAACAAATAATGCTCACGACAGGGCCAGGGTTTGACCTGCAAAAGGCACGGCCATCGGCCATCAGAGGCAGGTACCTCCGACTCCTTTTCCTGCCCCTCTTCCCATTCCCGGCTCCTCTCTTTGCTGTTTAATCGCCACTGTATGGGGACACCACGGTTTGTTTCCCACCCCGAGACTGTGTTTGGGACCAGGCTCAGGCAGTCTTGGGATGAGTGGCACGGTGATGGAGATGCTTACATTTGCTCGTTGCCATGGCAACCTGTTCAGCGGAGCAGGAAGGCAGAGCTGGCAGGGCTCTGGGGTCTGCCATTGGGGCTGTGGGGGTGGGCTGCTGACGATTACTTCTCCTTGGGGGACCCCAGAGGAGAGGATGCCTTGTCAGTCTGGCATGGCTTGGGTCTGGTCCTACCATCCCCCTGTCACCCCCACCCCCAGCAAGAGGCGAACCACAGGACCTCTCGAGGCTGACAGCTCTCAGCAGGAGGAAACTCAGATTCTAAGATGGCTTGAGCTAACACAAAGAAAAGGGGTTCCCATGCCAGGCTCTGAAAACAGCGCAGTCCCCAAGGGGGCAAGAGGGGTGCAGAGAGGTGGGGGGACACGTCGCTCTGCCCAGCCCTAACCCAGCCCCTCCACCCCGGCTCCCGGGTCAGAGTGGAGGACAAACGGCTGCTGCTGACGTCCGCCTCTCACAGCTGGGCCCCCACTTTTCCAAACCTTTCCTGAGTGCTCCCATGCCGCAGTGTCAAGTAAGGCCACCCACTGCTGCGTTCCCGTGTGGCAGGGCCCGTGTCTCCGTCATTTCCAGCCAATGCTCCCCCCTCCCACCACTCCACACTCCCTCTCCTCTTTGCTCTCTTGGCCCTCTAATAAGGAGTGTGGATTGCCAGGGCTTGTCACAGCTGGGGTCCCGGGAGCTGGGGTGAGGACGGGAGGGTGCAAGGTGGGAGGTGGGATTCAGCATCCTCGGGAGGGAGGCGGGGCTGGGGGCCCAGGGAGGCCTGGCAGGGACAGGCTCCATACTCTCCCCCACCGTGTCCCAGGGTCACCCCAGCTTCCAGAGAGGGAGACGGGCGGCTGATCTCCTCGCACCCCCGGTTGGAACCCTCCGTGGCTCAGGGTAACAGCAGACTCCAGAACCTGGCTCAGGAAGCACTTTCTGGCCTGGGCACCCTGCCTGCCATGCAACCTCCTCCTGCTCCATTTCCAGAATGTTCTAACTGTCCTAAAGCAGCTGCTGCTCTCCAGCCCCCCATCTGTGTGCACTGCTCCCTCGGCCTGCTGCGCTTCCCTCTGCCCTTCCCCCACCCGGCCTCCCTTTAGACCTCACTTCTTCTGAGAAGAACCTCCCATTCTGGTTGGGGGCCCTCTTACAGGACCCCTGCTCCCTGGGCACACGTCCGTCATGGAGGTAGTCCTAGAGGCAGAGCACTCGGCGCCTTTCCAGCGGTGGTCTTGGCTCTGGAGCTCCCCATGGCCCGACTTAGAGGGTGGCACAGTCTGAGCTCTCCCTGCCCCCTCCCCTCTAACCTCCCTCTCCTGGAGGCGTAGAATCCCTGTCCCCACTCACAGCGGGGTGCCTGGACCAAGTCCCTCTACTGGGGGACTCTCCGTGTCCTGCCTGGGAAGCAGGGGCGTAAGATGGTGTGCAGAGGGTTCCAGGCCTGGCAGCACCCCCCCCCCAATACACCACTCAGAGTTTTAACGACTGTTTACGTTCGTTTCTCTCCCCCAGCCTCGGGACTTTTTCTCGACTGTATCTTATTCGTGCTGACTGCAAAATGAGACTCGATCCGTACTCGGCAAATGGTAGAAGACAGCCCAGCTCCAGCCAGCTAACAGGAATGAGAAAAGCGTGATCCAGCCGCAGATGGGGATTTCAAAGGTCACCAGCAATTAAAGGCTGTGAGGACACAGAGTCCACGCGGTGCTCAGAGGTCCTAGTTAGCGATGTCTGGGTTCCTGAGAACTCCGCGGAGCTGCTCGCATCCAGCTTGCCTCGGGCCCACCTCCTCGTCCTCCTGGTCAGCCCTGAATGTGTGCAGCGGCCCCCTGGGCTGCCCAGGCCACAGCAGAGCTGCGCAGATGGAGCTGGAGCTGCCCCCAATTCCCCTCCTGGAGCAGGAAGCGCACCCCAGCCGCCCCCGCCTGCGGGACGCTCTCACCTCTCACGGCGGGACATGGCCTCTTCATTTGGAGACAGGCCCACCTCCCAGGCTTGCTCAGCCCTCGAGGCCACCACGGCCGGCCCCTGAGCTGGCCCTGGCCAGGTGTGTGCAACCGTATCCGAGGCAGTCGCCACCTGTAGTGGGTACCGAGTGGTAGCCCCCAAAGATATGTCCATCCTGAATCTGTGGCTGTGAGGGTCTTTGCAGATGTAATTAAGCTTAGGATCTTGAGGGGCGGTCTCCTGGATTCCCACATGGGTTCTAAACACCATCCCAAATGTCCTTATAAGAGAGGCAGAGGGAGATCGGGAACTCAGTGGAGATGGAGGCAGAGGGTGGGACGGTGCTGTCACAAGCCAAGAACACCTGGAGCCACCTGAAGCCAGAAGTGGTGAGGAACAGCTTCCCCTAGAGACTCTGGAAGGGGCACAGCCCAGAGGACAACTTGATTTCAGACTTCTGGCCTCCAGAACTGTGAGAGAAATAACTTCTGCTGTTTGAAGCCACCCAGTTGATGGTGATTTGTTATATAGCCCAAGGAAACTAATACAAAGGGGGGTTGTTGTTTTTTTTTCATATTAATGAGCCATTCATTAAAATGGACTAAGGAGGGGTATGTGTGTACTGTAGAGAAGAAGGTAGAGAACTAGCAGGAGCCCTGAAGGAGCTTTATCGTAAGAGCAGTTGATTCTCTGTGCCACCTTCTCTTCCATCTTCTCCCAGATCCACTATGAGTCAGCCCACACCCTGCTGATCCCTTCAAAACCCAAAGAGCCTCCAGCTTTAGTACCTTGATCACCTGATGAATGAGAGAGGGCCACCAAAGTCCATTTAGACTTGGAAGAGAATTCAAGGCAGGCTTCCAGGAATAGGCAGCCCCTGAGCAGAGTATTGGAGGAAGGGATGGGGTTAACAGAGCACAAGGAGGACATGAGTGTCATTCCACATGGGGGAACAGTATATGCAAAAGTATAGAATTGAGATGTTCGGGTAGACTTGTCAAGGAGAGTGACATTGGTTCATGGGGCACAAGGAAGAAAGGGGGAAAGCAAGGCTGGAGACGTGGCCAACACCACATCACAAGGGCCTTGCAGACTGGACTGCTGAATTTAAACTTTAATCTGAAGATGCTGGAGAGTCCCAAAGGACCGTACGCAGGTGTGGTCCAGGATCATATTAACCAGCCAAAAGGTACACTCCAGTTGCCAAGTGGAAAATGGATTAGAGGGGCCAATTCTAGAGGCAGGGAGATGAGTGAACAGGTAGTTCAGGTAGGTTGGAGGTAAGAAAGTGTCCACTGGATTTATATACAAGATGGCTTTTGGTGACCTGAGCAAGCCCCATGTCATTGCAGAGGAGCCAGACAGCAGTGGCTTGAGGATGTGGTGATATGTGGACACTCCTTCAAGCAGTTTGCTATGAAAGGAAGGTAAGAGAAAGGGTGGCCTTAAGCAAAACAAATATAAGCTGCCTTGATTAAAACAAATCCAGATATATAGGGTAGGAAGATGGAGTAGATAGACGAGTTTTTCCCTATCCTTCCCAATAAGTACAAATAAAAGCCCTGAACATTATATTTAAAACAAACATAAGAAGACTCTGAAAGTTGGAGAGAAGAAGGCAGTCTGACTAGGGACCTTGGAATACAAGGAACAACAGGATGGTGAGTTCCCTGGATTTTCTTTTTGCCTCATATAGCCCAGATTTGGAACTGAAGAAGCTGGCAACATGGAAATGCCAATGGGTGCAGACAAAAACAAAATGCCTTAATGAAATCTTGATGTTTTTAGCCAAAGGTCCAGGAGAGAGGTAGTCTAGTAAGGCGGAAGACTTTTAGACAATAACTGCTCTATGCCAGGCAAACACCATAGATAAAACTGTTGGCTCCATCCCAACTGTGCCAGGAAAGGCCATGCGAGGAGCCCAAACTTCTACCCTTGTGAAGCTATAACAAGGCACCTCAATACCGTCTCTGGGTGGTGCCAGAGAAAGCCAAGTAGAGAACTGGGACTTTCATCCCCACTTCCAGTTACAGCACCCTGACCATGGTTCAGTGGAGAGCCTGGGTCTCCATCCCACCCAGCACTTATGAGGCACCCTCACCTCCCTGCTGGGAGTGCCAGAGGAGACTAGTGGAAAGTCAGGCCTCTCATCTGTGCCCAATGGTAATGGGACGACACCACCACGTGCCAGTAGAGACTGTGAGGAGGAAGAGCTCCTGCCCGCACCCAGCCATAACAAGGAGCCTCCCTCCTCAGGGATTAATAGAGGCCGAGCTGGGAACCCCCTGGCAGGAATGAGGTAGTATGTACTCTCCCCCTGCCAGAGTGGTGTCAGAGAAGGCCAGATGAAGCAGAAGGTTCAAATAAGATCCAGAGCCCCACAACACAATATGAATTGCCCTGGTTTCAATCATAAACCACTTGTCAGTGGGGCAGGTGTAGCTCAGTGGTTGAACGCCTGCTTCACATGTAAAGGTCCTGGGTTCAATCCCCACTACCTCCTAAAAAAAAAAAAAATCACTCATACCAAGAACCAGAAAGATCTAAAACTGAATGAAAAAGAAGACCAAAAAATAGAGGCCAACACCAAGATGGCAGAGATATTAGAATTATCTGGCAAATATTTTAAGGCATCCATGATAAAAATGTTTCAGCAAGCAATTACAAGCATGCCTAGAGAGGAAAAAAAGCCTCAGCAAAGAAATAGAAAGTCCAGCAAAGAAACAAAAGAAATAAAGAAGAAAGAAATGGGAGTTTTAGAACTGAAAAATTCAATAACCAAAGTAAAAAGTGCAGTGAATGGGCTCAATAGTAGAATGGAAGGGGCAAAGAAAGAATCAGGGAACCAAAATAGCAATAGAAATTACCCAAACTGAACAACCTAGAGAAAATAGACTGAAAAAAATAAAATAAACAGAGCCTCAAGGACCTGTAGGACTATAACAAAAATCTAACAGTTGTACCATCAGAGAACTGAAGATATAATGGCTGGAAACTTCTTGTTTTAGTTTCCCAGCTGCTAAAACAAACACCATACAATGGGTTGGCTTAAACAATGGGAATTTACTGGCTCTTGGTTTTGAGACTAGGAGAAGTACAAATCAAGGTGTCAGCAAGGCAAGGCTCTCTTCCTGAGGACTGTGCCTTTCTGGGCTGGCTGCTAGTGGCTGTTGTGGTCCCTCAGCTTTTCTGTCATGAGGCAATGCACATGGCGGTATCTTCTCCTTTCTCAGCTAGGTTCTGTTGTCTTCCAGCTTCTTGTTTTTCTGGTGGCTTCTCTCTGTTGCCTTCTCTATAAGGTCTCCAGAAATAGGATTAGGACCAAACTTAATTCAGTTGGCCACACCTTAGTTAAAAATAACTTCATCCTAATGCCCTGTTTACAATGAGCTTACATCTCCATTATAGGAATGGATTAGGGTTAAGATAATTTTTTACTGGGGTACATAACTCCAGGCCACCACACTTGCCAAATTTGACCAAATTTGACCAAAAGATTCACAGAGCTGAGAAAACCCTAAACAGGATATATTCATGCTAAGGCACATGACAATTAAACTAAAGACAAATGAAAAATTTTAAAGCAGCCAGAGGAAAATGAATCTTTCCTATAGGAAAAAAGAAATTTGAATGACCATAGACATCTCATCAGAAATTAAGAAGGACAGAAGGAAGAGGCACAATATTTTTTGAATGCCAAAAGAAAAGAACTGTCAATCAGAATCCTCTACCCACTGAAAATATACATTAGGAATGAAGGGATAATCAAGACATGCTCAGATGAAGGAACACTAAGAGAATTTGTCACCAGTGACCTACTATAAAAGAATGGCTAAGGGAAACAGATGTGGCTCAAGCAATTGGGCTCCCATCTACCATATAGGAAGCCCAGGGTTCAATTCCCTAGGCCTCCTGGTGAAAGGCAAGCTGGCCCATGCGGAGTGCTGACCTGCGCAGGAGAGCTGGTGCAACAAGATGAAGCAACAAAAAGAGACACAGAGGAGAAACAATAAGAGACGCAGCAGACCAGGGAGACTGAGCACCTCTCTCCCACTCCAGAAGGTCCCAATATCGGTTCCCAGTGCCACCTAAAGAGAAGACAAGTAGACACAGAAGAACACAGAGAGAGCAGACAGTGAGTGCAAAACAACAAGGTGAGGTGGGGGGAATAAATAAATAGAAACAACAAAAGAAAGAAATTTAGAACATTGGGAAGGAAGAAAGAGTACAATAGACTTGTCTTTTCCTTTTGAGTTTTCTAAATTATGTTTGACAGCTGAAACAAAAGCTAAACAGTCTAACAGGATTCTAAATGTACGTAGAGAAAATATTTAAGACAACTGTATTATAATGGGGAGGATAAAGGGACATAAATGGAGGTAAGTTTTCTATATTTCAGTTGAATGGGTAAAATGATGATACCAGTAGAGTGTAATAAATTACATAAATATAATATAGCATCTAGAGCAACTACTAAAAAAGCTATACAAAGAAATAAGCTCAAAAACATTATAGCTAAATCAAATGGAATTCTAAAAAGTGTTCAAGTAACCCACAGGAAGGCGGGAAAAAGGAAACAGAGAAATGGAAAACAGAACAAACAGAAGCCAAAAACTAAAATGACAGACTTAAGCCCAGACTTATCAATAATTATTCTAAATGTAAGTGGTTTAAATACACCGATTAAAAATCAGAGACTGGCAGCATGGATTTAAAAACATGACTGTCTGCAAGAAACTCACTTCAAATATTATCATAAAGGCTGAAAGTGAAAGGATGGAAAAAGATATGTCAGGCAAATATTAATCAAAGTTAAGCAGAAGTGTCTATATGAGCATCAAATAAAGTAGACTTTAGATCACAGAAAATGACCAGAGGCAGAGAGGGAAGTTACATAATGTTAGAAAGGTCAGCTCACCAGGAAGACATAGCAACCTTAAATATGTATGAACCAAACAACAGAGCTATCCAATATGTGAGGCAAATACTGAGAACTGAAATGAGAAACAGACCAATCCACAATTAGAGTTGGAGATTTCCAAGCCCCTCTCTCAATAAGTGGAAGAACAACTAGACAAGAAAATCAGCAAAGATAAAGAAAAACTCAACAACATAACCAACCAGTGGGCTCTAATTGGCATTTATAAAACACCCCAGCCAACAGCAGCAGAAGACACATTCTTTTCAGGTACCCAAGGACCATATACACCAGTAGACCATATCCTGAGCCATAAAACAAAACTCAACAAATTCTAAAGAATTAAACTCATACAGAGTATGTCCTCTGACCACAATGCAATCAAACTAGAAATCAGTAATGGGGGAGTGGGTGTGACTCAAGCTGTTGAGTGCCCGCCTCCCACATGGGAGGTCCTGGGTTCAGTTCCTGGGGCCTCCTGAAGAAAACAAAATCAAACAACAGGCAAAACAAATGAAAGGAAAAACACAACTCAGGTAAGCTGATGTTGCTCAGTGGTTGAACCCCGGCTTTCCACATATGAGGTCCTAGGTTCAATCCCCTGCCCTGGTACCTAAAAAAAAAAAAAAAAAGAAAAGAAAGAAAGAAATCCATAATGGAAGGATAACAGAAAATCTCCAAACACTTAGGAACTAAACAACACACTTAGAAATAATCCATGAATTCTAAAAAAGTCTCAAGGAAACAAAAAACACTGCATTGAATTGAATTAAAATGAAAATATGTCAAAAATTGTGGGGCACAAGTAAAGCAGTGCTGGGAGGAAAATTTATAGCACTAAATGCATGCATTAGAAAAGAGGAAACATATCAAATCAATAGTCTCCTCTCCCACAACCCAGGAAAAGAAGAGCAAAATAGACCCAAAGCAAGGAGAAGGAAAGAAATACTAAAGATAAGAGCAGAAATTAATGAAATTGGAAACAGGAAAACAATAGAGGAAATCTATTAAACAGAGCCAGTTCTTTGCGAAGACCAATAAAATTGATAAACCTCTAGCAAGACTGACCAAGAAAAAAAGAGAGAAGACACAAATTATCAATATTAGGAATGAAAAAAGAGGCTTCACTACAGACTCTGGCACATCAAAAGGATAACAAGGAAATACTGTGAACAACTCTACAGACAAGTTTTTTTTTTAAGATTTATTTATTTACTTTATCTATTTTAAGCCCCCCCCCTCCCCATTTGCTGTTTTGTGTCCATTCTCTGGGTAATTCTCTTGTCTGTCTCCTGCCATCTCTTCTCATCCTCCTCCTCCAGTCTTCAGCAGGATTCCATCCTGGAGACCTCTGATATAAGAGAGAGGTGTCCTGCCACCTGCGCCACCTCGGTTCCTGGTTTTCGGAGCATCTTGTCTTGTCTCTCCCCTGCGTCTCTCTCCTGGTAGGTCATCATCTTGCTGCATGGCTCCCGGGGGGCTCACCAGCACACAGAGCCTGGCAGCCCATGTGCCTTCTATATATATTTATTTTTTGTTTTACCGGGAGGTCCTGGGGATCGAACCCAGGTCCCTCCATATGGCAGACGGACGCCCAACCATTTGAGCCACATCTGCCCCCCTCTACAGACAAGTTTGACAACTTAGATGAAATGGACCACTCTCTCAAAAAACACCAACTATCACAACTGCTCAAATATGAAGACCATAATTTGAATACCTAATACCTATTAAGGAAATTGATATAATTTTAAAACTTCAGAAAAAGAAATCTGCAGGCACATGTGGTTTCACTGGAGAATTATACCAAACTTTTACGAAGAATTATTACCAATTCTACATGGTCTTTTCCAGATAATGGAAGAGGAGGGAACTCTTCTCAATTGATTTTATGAAATTAGAAACTCCCTGATTCCAAAACTAGACAAAGACCACAGGGGGAAAAAAACTACAGACCCAATATCCCTCATAAATACAGATTATGATTTTTAAAAATCCTTAACAAAATATTAGCAAATAGAATTCAGCAAATATATTAAAAGAATTATACAACTTGACCAAGTGGGGTTTGGTCCAGGCATGCAAGGCTGGTTCAATATTTGAAAATCAGTGTAATCCATCAGATTACCAGACTAAAGAATAAAAATCTCATGATCACATCATTCAACACAGAAAAAGTATTTGACAAAATTCAACACCCATTCATGATTTTAAAAACCTCTCAGAAAAAAAAAATAGGAATAGAGGGGAACTTCCTCAACCTGATAGAGAGTATTTACAGAAAACCTGCAGCTAACATTATACTTAATGGTAAAAGCCTGAATGCTTTCCCCTCAGATCAGGAAGAAGGCAAATAAGGCAAAGATGTCTTCTCTTACCATCTTTACTCAACATAGTGCTGGAAGTTCTAGCCAGTGTAATTAGGCAAGAAAGGGAAATAAAAGTCACACAAATCATAGAGGAAGAGATAAAGCTGTCCCTACTGGCAGAAGACCTGATTGTCTACATAGAAAATCCCAAGGTGTCTACAAAAGTCCCCTGTAACCAATAAGTAGGTTCAGCAAGGTTGCAGGATACAGGTTAAACAAGTGAAAACGATTCCATTTTCATACACTAGCAGCGAACACATGAACACCAAAGTTTAAAATACAATATACCTTTTACAATTGCTAAAATTAAAAAAAAAAGAAATAGATGTAAATCTAAGAAAATTTGTACAGAACTTTTATCCTGAAAATTACACAACACAGATATATTGATGAAAGAAATTGAAGATCTAAATAAATGGAGAGACACACTATGCTCATGGATTAGAAGATTCAACATAGTAAAGATATCAGTTCTCCCTAAACTAATATAAGCTTAACACAGTTCCTATCAAAATCCCAGCAAGATATTTTGTAACTATCAGCAAGATTTTTCTAAAACGTGTGGAAAGGCAAGAGAACTAGAATAGCTAAAAACAATTTTGAAAAGGAAGAATAAGGCGGGAGGAATCACTCTACTTGATTTCAAGAATTTTTATATATCTACAGTAATCAAGACTATGCAGTATTGGTGGTGGGATAGACTCATAGATCAATGAAACAGACCAGAGAGTGCAGAAATAGACCCAAACAAATATGCCCGTTTGATTTTTGACAAAATTGCAAAAGCAAATCCATGGAGGAAGGGTAAACTTTTCAATAAATGGTGCTGGAGCAACTGGACATCCATAGGCAAAAATTTTAACCTCTAAGTCTCACACCTTATGCAACAATTAACTCAAAATGGATCACAAACTTAAATGTAAAAAAAAAAAAAAAATCAAATTTTCAGGGAAAAAATACAGAAGTTAAAATTAAAAAAAAAAATAATCACGACACTAAAGGTCGACAAGAATGCAGAAAGCCTGGGTCACTCACATACTGTTGGGAGGAAGGTAATTTGGTACAAATTTGGAGAACAGTTTGGCAGTTCCTTAAACAAACAAAACATGCAACAACCATATGGCTCAATAATTGCCCTCCTGGGCACTTATCCCAGAGAACTGAACACAGGTCCACACAAAACCTGTACAAAGAGTTACTGAAGCATCATTTGTAATAACCCCAAACTGGAAACGACCCAGATGTCCTTCAAGGAGTGAATGGCTCACCAAGCTGTGGTCCACCCACACCACAGAATAACACTGTCCAGCAATGAAAAGGAAGAAGCTATTGCTACACTCAACAAACAGAGTGAACCTCCAGAGAACTATGCTGAGTGAAAAAAGTCAATCCAAAATGGTTACATACTGTATGGCTTCAATTATAGAACATTCTTGAAACAACAAAATTATAGAAAAGAAGAACAGAATAGTGGTTGCCAGGGTTAAGGAGAGGGAGGGGCCAGAGGAAGTGGGTGTGGCCACAAAGGGCACGGAGGGCTCCCTGTGGCGATGGGACTGTATCTTGACTGTATCGCTGTCAGTAATTTGTTGTACTATAGTTTTGCAAGATGTTACCACTGTGGAAAACAATCTTTCTATTATTTCTTACAACTGCATGTAAATCTATAATTATCTCAAAATCAAATTTAATAACTATATATATGTCTATGAATGTATGCAAATACGTGTGTATACACACAAACATACACATACGTATGTGGTGAAAGTGAACGGCCCTTTATTAACCCCTTGTGTCCAGATTTCCCCTGCATTTACTTACATGCACATGCACCAATCTAGTGGCGGAGTTCACGGATGGGATTTGTGGCTTGTCCTGTAACCTGCACAGTAAGGGTTAGCTGGCAATGAAGAAAACGACTCTAACGACTTCAAAATGGCAAGAAAGCCAAGAAGGAGCTGGTGTGCACTGTCCTGTTCTCCAGACTGAAGGAAAACAGATTCCAAAGAGGGGCAGGAGCCCATGGTCTGAAGCTTTTCCAGGGTGCCTGACTCATGGAATATTTTTCTAAGTGCAGTTCTGGCCTTGCACTGGGAGTGAGACGGGAGGCGCAGCTAAGGAGCTGAAGGGGCTGCACGAGGTCCCCTCCGAGAGCTCCCGCCTGTGAAAGAGGAGTCCCGAGAGCTGCGGGAGCAGAGAAGCCATAAACCTGATGACACGCATGGCAGCTGGGAACAAACCGGAGTCTTCACCATGAGAACCCTGCACACACAGAAACACACACGCTCAGTCACACACACACACACTCTCGCGCACACACACACATTTTTTAAAGCAACCTTCAGGTCAAGGTGCCAAGGACGTGAGGCTCACCTTCGGAAAGAGAACGAAGGCAGGAAAGCTCCGCTCTCTTGGTGCTCCTTCCCATTGGAAGGGGAGTGGTCTCCACAGTGGAAAGGCTAAGACAAAGCATGGCACCAGCTTATTCCAAAGGCTCAGGAACTGTTTATCTAATTAAATGCAAAGAAAGGGGGAGCAACCGGCTCTCAGTGAAGGGAGAAGAGCAGCTACCCAGGCAGCTCTGAGTTCTTTCCCCAGAGCCTGATGCCCTGACGGGCGGCGAGCAAGCAGCCAGCAGCTGTCTTCTCAGAGCTGTCCCCAGGCACTTCTGAGAAACTATGGAGGGCAAGAGGGATACCGGGAAACTGGCCATGAACCAATCCGGGCCTGATTTTCAAAAAGAGAAAATCACCAAGAGAAAATTCTAGAAATAATAGGCCAATAAATGTGATGTGATTCTTTTTTTAAAAAAAGATCAGGCTATTATAGAGCCAGTTCGTGCAAGTGTGAGGACAGTAACGAGCACAGCGAGGACCTCGTTTCCGTTTTCAATTAGTTGCCAGATTTGTGGATCCAGAGAATGTGTCAGACAGCACGCGGATTTGCATAAATATTTGTAAATTAAATGGCCAAACAGGAACTAGATGATAGAACCGCTGGGTAACCTCGCAGCTAGTGGGACAGCCGAGCGGCTCTGGAAGGAGCCAGGCCGCGGTGCAGAGCCCCGGGCTCCGTCCTCGTTCCCGCACGTGGCCGGGGGCTTGGAAAGCAGCGCGGACACTCTGATCAAATTTGCAAATGACGAGGACCTGGGAGGGATGCTTAAGATGAAGGATGAGGGAGTCAGGATTCAAAATTAAGTAAACAAGATGCCACACTGTGCCCAAAACCTGCCAAACATGGTCGGAATTTCTTATTGCATCGTTACAAGCTGGGGAAGCCGGCCTGGTGGAAGGAAGCTACCCGTGATGTAGAGAGATCCCAGACCTCACGGGAGCCAGTGGGGACCCTGATGCCCAGAGAAGCCACGGCAGCCTGCGCTGCCTAATAAAGCTGCAGAGCCAGGGCCCCGGCCTGGAACTCAGCGTTCAGCTGTGGATGCCCCAGTGAAGAAGGACCTAGCAAACCAGACAGCAGCCAGGGGAGACGGCCCCCAGGGAGGGGGGTCTGGAAACAGGGGGATGGTGCAGGGACAATGCCGGCCGGGCCTGGAGGAAGATGGCCGAGGCGGGGTCTCATCCCAGGCTGGCACCTCCGCAGTGCCATGGAGAGCAAACAGGTGGCTCTCGGAAACCCGCGCCGGCTCAGCTGGCCCAGCCTCCCGGGGAGGGTGGTGGAAAGCCTGCCGGCAGGGTGGTCAGTCTCAGCTGCCCTCTTCCTTCATTGGGGCCTGTGGGGACCCTGCTGACGTGGAAGCTCCCAGAGGTCAGAATCCCCGATGGCGGCTTGGCAGGGAGGGGGTGCCTGGAGACAGCAGGGGTGGGGGGACGCAGAGAGGCGACCAGCAAAGGGGAAGCAGGGTGGGAGTGGGGAGGTGCCTGTGCCACCAGGCAGTGGGGCAGGGAGGCAGAGGGGGCTGAGGAGGAGAACTCCGTCATGCTGCTTTTGGGTTGTGTGCTGGGTGGAGCTGCACCCCCTAATCGCCCACCCAAACCACCCAGTCGCTCGCACGTGGATGCCTGTGTGAATTTTGGGGGAAACCGGTACCATGTGGGACAGCAAGAGGATCAGTAAAGGGAGCCCGTTCACAGAACCAGGAGCCACTCCCCACCCTCCAAGCCACAGGGGCTTCGGGGAGGGGCTCCCGGGAGGGGGAAGGGAGTTTGAGGCAGGTTTTCTCAGAGCTCAGCTGACAGAGGGGTTTTCCCTGGAAAGGGTCAACATGCTGGGGGCCGCTCCCTAGAGGAGCCAAGGAGTGGGGAGGAGGCCACGATGGAGGGAGCCGCTGACACCCAGGCTCTGATCCGATCCCAGTGCCCCACGGGCTGCCATTCGGTCCTTGCTTATTGATCAGGAGCCGGCGGCCCGCCAGGTGAGGACGCTGAGAGGACGCGATGGCCAATGACGGGACACCGATCTGACTGGCTGAAGTAAAGAAAAGGGTGGGGTGGGGTGGGGATATGGTCCGTGTAACTGATCCACGTGGCTGGGTACGAAGGTGCAAGCCGCATTTTCTGGAACCTCTCTTTGCCTCTCGAGGCTGCTTTCCTCTCTGCCAGCTTCACTGCCAGGCAGACTCTACCCAAGTGGCAGAAACAGCCGCTGGCAGGACCAGGCGCCACCTCCCAGCCCAGCAAGGCCCTGGGAAGCCCCTTCCTCGCTGCTCCGCCCAGCGCCCCAGGGCTGAGGCGCACTGGGCTGATTGGGGCCACCTGCCCAGCTGGGAAGGAGCCGTGCACCCAGGAGAACCGGTCATGCTGACTGGCTGGGGCCAGGTGTCCATGTCGGGAGCAGGTTGTGGGTGTGGGGCAGACGTCGCCCACCTCTGAACCAATCAGGGGCTGGACAAGCCCAAACCACCGGCCGTGCACAGCAGGCGCGGCAGAAGGGGCCCCGGCACTGGACAAGGACGCAGGACAAGTTTCCATCTGAGAGCCTCCAACCCTGTCCCTCTTGGGTGTTTTCCCCTATGCTAGGATCCAAAGGAGAGTGGCAAACACATCGAAACTGGGCCAACCACGGCTCACTGGACTTTTGAAATTTCCTGCACAGTCCCTTCCTAATTACGTTCTTATCAGATTCGATATTCAAATTAGTGTCCCCTGGGGTCACAGTTACAGCCAGGAAAGAGCAATTACCCTGAAATATGCTGGGTAATGTGGTCCCAGATATATGCCAGGAATAATCCCCCTGTGCATAATTAAATACTGCTCCCCCCTTTAAAACTAATTTTGCAAAGATGAGATCAGAGCTTTAATGCTTTGGGCTGAAAGCCGTTTCAAAATTCCTGGCACACACGACAGGTACAAAGTCCTCTTCAAAAACGTCATAAGGTTTTAGACAGGGTGGAAACAAAGGTTTCAGACCAAATAGAGCACATTCTAGAGTTAGGTTAAGGAGGATGCCCTGTGGGGCCATGTGTACTTGCCTGTCGTATGTAAAAGAGTCCAGCTGGGATTCTGGAGGCAAAGAGGGACTCAGAAGGTGCATGCACGTCTGTTGCTTTCTCAAGCCCGTGCTACTTAAAACTCTGCAAGCACTCTCGGGAAGCACGCGGAAGCTTCTAGTTCCACCATCCCACAAACACAGGTGTGAAGGCCGAGCAGAACAGGGCAGTTGTCTGATTACACCTGGGGTGTAATCCCTGGAGGGTGAGGAAGGCTTGACAAAGAGTGGAAAAGGTAAAAGCCCACAGAGTGTCGTTTTATTATTATTAATGTGCATTGGGAAAAATTCATTCATAGAGTAGTCTGTCAGAAAAAAACGTTTTATTCCTAAAGCAATCACCAGGATATGCCCATTTAAGCCCCTAAATATTCTTAACACCATCCTTCCCCTGAAATCCTCTCCTGGATCAAGTCTGGTTCCACCTAGACTTGAAATCGCCTCCCCTACACCGCACTGTCACCCACGCTGCCGTGAGCCGCCTTTCTAAAGTCCACCTGCGGCCATGCCTTCGTCTTCTGAAAACCCTTCCATTGCTCTGCCTCACCTCACAGGACAAACCCAAGCTCCTCAACGCCCCTCATCAACTGGCCTTGACGTCCAGACACGTCTCTACCCGCCCTGAGTGGCCAGGGGTGGCTGCTTCCGTCCTCTGCCTCCACAGGTCCTCTTCCTCCACCTGCGTCCAGCCCAGCCCACCTATCCCTTAGGACCCTCCAGGAAGCCCGGCCCTCCTGGTCTGAGCCAGGGTCCCTGCCCTGGTTTCCCAGGGCCCCCTGTGCCCCTCTCTCACCAGCCCAGATGGACTCCTTATCCGTGATCTGTGCCCCCAGCCCCAGCCCTGCATGCTCCAGCACTCCCATGGGGGGATCACGCCAGCTCCCCAACCCCCTCAGCTTGGGACCTGCACACGGTGGAGCTGAAGATCCCGTCATGGAGTGGGCTCAGACTGGAAACCAGACTCGTGGATCTCCAGACCCAGGAAGAGGCTGAAACTCTCTATTTTTATTTTTTAGGAGGTACCGGGGATTGAACCCACGACCTTGTATATGGGAAGCAGGAGCTCAACCACTTGAGCTATATCTGCTCCCCTGAAGCCGTCTATTCCGACTCCTTTTAAATCTGAAACAGAGTATAGCACAACTTTGATGTGGAGGTCTCAGGAGATTCTTATGATTTTCACCAAAAAAAAAAAAAAATGGTTGTGAGGATTTCGTTAGAGCCACCTGAATTTGGCTTCATTCGGAACAAAGCACTTGGCTGCTGAAGTGCCTGCTTAGGGCTCTTTGCCAGGTTTGCAGTGTGGTCCCACATGGCACTTGAGCTAAGGCTTCTGTCACCTGGCCAAGGAGGCCTCTTTGCAAGAGCCACAAATCAGGACAGGTAAGAACACGTGGAGGACGGTAAGAACACGCTGCCTGCATCCACAGGAAGATCGCCACAGGCGCCCTTTCGAGGATGGCTTTCATATAAACTGGCACAGATGCGGTGCGCAGACACCTGTGCGGCAATAAAGTCACGTATTTGGGGCCCCTCCCAGAAACCCTTCATTGCTGGAAGTAGCTGGACAAGTTGAGGAAAGGAAACCGAGGTCACAATGGATGCTGGAGCTACTAACTGGTGCCCAGTCAGTGGATGAAGCTACAAAACACTTGGACTCATAGGGTCAGAATGCAGAATCCTAGGGGAGCCAACGATATCACCCCACACGGCACCGTTACCTGCCCCGAGCAGCTTACCCGTCAAGGGGATTTCCTGGGCAAGTGCTGTGCCTGGGGCCCTCCTGGGTGCCTGGGAAAGGAGATGGGTGGGAGAGCCAGTGCTCCCGCTGCAGAAGCTAACAGGAAGCAGTGCCTGCTAAGCTTTGTGGTCTGCAGTGGCAGCTGGGGAAGTGGAAGGCCGACCTGGAGAGACAACCTCAGTGAAGGTGGCATGGTCAGGTGGGCTGGGCACGAGGAGTCAGATGGGAGGAGAGGAAGAAGGCCCTGGGGGAGGGACTGGTGTCAGCAAGGCGCCATGGAGGATGCTGTGAACACCTACTGGCCCGAGGTGGGGGAGCAGCGGCAATCAGGGTTCTCACCTGGTTTTCAGAATAACCTGGAGTGAGGGTTATTCTCATTTAACAGATGGGGAGACTGAGGCCCAGGGATGTAGAAGGGGGAGGAGTCCCAGGCTGGGCACAGTCCCCCAGCCACCTAGAGGACTTGACCACTCAAGATGTGCCTTCTTCAGCCCACAGGCGAGGCAGTGCCATCAGTGTCGGGACAATTCCCAGAGCAGAGGGCAAGGCCGCTCACCTCAGCAGCAGCTCCTAGAGCTCAAGGGCCCTGGCTCTTGAGAAGTTCATCCTTTCAGTGTCCTGGAGGCTCCTCCACTGCCCTTCAAACCACTCCAGGAGCAGCAGAGTTCTAGGAACCAGAGGAAGGGTAAAGGAAATCTCAGATCCACGCAGGACCACAGCTGGTGTCCAGTTCCTTGGTGTTCAGAGTCTCCAAAGCTCAGAAACCCACCAGGACCCAGCGTGCTTCCTGGACTTCAGGGTGGGATCTGCAAGGCCGCCTTGCTTGGGGGGGGGGGGATCTGAATAGCACCTGGGGCTGCTGAGTTCTCCTTGACCCCACCCAGCTTTAAACACACAGCAGGCTCACAGGGCCACGTGAAAGGGGTAGAACCCACCTTTAAAAGCTTTGGACTGCAAATTGCTCTTACAAAACAACATTTTTAGGAGTTAAGCAATTAACCCAAACACACATGGATTCAATTTCCTTGAAACAGAAATGACTTCAAAGCCAAGGGAGAAAAATGCTCAGGGGCAAATCCCCTCTGAGTTGTATGACCCTCAAGCATGTGGGAAGAAACAAAAGCGCCATTTGCTCTGTCCCCACCAAGCACCAGGGCCTCCTTGCTGGCCAGGGAGGGGGGTTTCAGGGTGACCCCAGGCTAACCCAACCACTGTGCTTGGTCTGGAGAAGAGGGAGGCTGGGGCAGGGAACTTCCCTGCTGGCTGTTTTCAGGCTGAAAGGACACAGGTAAGGAAATGAAACACACCCACTCGCTAACGGGGCTCTCTCTCTCTCTCTCTCTCTCTCTCTCTCTGCAGAATGCTTTTTTTTTTGCCTTCTAGTTTTTCTTGAGACTAAGGAAGAGGTTTCAAGGCAAAAGTTCACTTTCCCCTTGCAAAGTTTTATGACTTGGCCTTAAATATTCACTCAGGAGACAGGCACTTTAATATAATCATTTTAAGGACTTTAAATGACCTCTCCAAACAAAGGAAATGAAACACAAGATGATGTTTATATAAAACGTCCAGGGTCAAATGGGAAACAGGCAATGGATTCAAAGTACAGATGGAAAGGAGGACCTAGCGCCGAGCTGTCTCCCTAGCCCTGCTCACTCCGGGTGGATTAAAAAGAAGCTCCTGAGCAAGGAGGAGGGCGGCCGTGGGGCACACAGCCTCAGCCACTCGCTGGCCGCGTCTCTGGGCAGCCGCGTCACGAAACCTCCTTGGCCCCCGGGAAGGCTGGGGAAGAGAAGTGGAGCCAGTGCTGCATTTATTTATTTATTTTTTTTTTTTTTTACCGGGAGGTACCGGGGATCGAACCCCGGTCTCTCCATAGGGCAGACGGACGCCGAACCTCTTGAGCCACATCCGTTTCCCATAGTGCTGCATTTAGAAAGCTCAGGTGTTGGCCATTGTTTTCCCGCGGGGTGAACGTGAGCTTCGTGATCCGACGGCACCTCAACTGGGCAGTTTGGCATTCATCTCCACAAGGCACCCCTCTTCCTTTCGCACCCCACTCCAGCTTCTTTCCCTCCTGTAGAAGAAGCAGCTCAGAGTGCTTACATGACACGTCCCAGCTCCGCAGCTGGGAAGACTGGACCCGAGACCCAAAGGCAGGTTGGACTCCAAAGCCGCAAGCCCCTCTGTGCACAGCAGTGACCCCACCAGGGACTCCTGCTCAGCCTCCGATCGGCCCACAGCCCTTGGCCCTCTTGCAATCTCTAACAGCTCATGGGGTGCCGGAGGGAACCAGGTGAGGAGCCAGGAGGGACGGGAGGGAACGGATCCAAAGGAGAGCAGAGGAGACCCACAGTGAGATGTCAGTGTGAGGCCCTCCGCCCTGTGGCTTCAGCCTCCCCAACTCCCTCCTCCCATTCATGGGCAGCCCCCCCACTCAGGCCCTAGCCCCCCACCCTGTTGTATACTTGTGTGCATCACTCTCATCCTGGGGGTGCACCCTGCAGCCTCAGGGTCCCCCTCTCTCTGGGACCATCAGCATGCGAGCATGCCTCATTTCTCCACCCCAAAAGCCAAAGCAAACTCTTGGTCCTGTCCCACTCCAGCTATTGCCCTGTTCCTCCCTTTTCCCCTTTAGGAACACTCCTCCAAAGAGCTGTAAGCACTGGCTCTCTATGGTCTTTCCACCAGTTCTCTCCTGGCTGTACCCAACTCCGCCCTGCACCCCAATATCGCACTGAAGCTGCCCTTGTGGGGATCACCAGGGCCTCCACGTGTGAGCCCAAAGCTCCACTTTCGGTTCCCATCAGCATTGACACCCGAGCAGCGCTGGACCTGGTGCCCTCCTTCCTCCTTGACTCCCAGGGCCCCACCTTGCCTGTCATAGGCTCTTCCTCTGCTCCTTGGCTGGATCTTCCTCATCTCCCCAACTTCTTACCCCAGAAATGACTCAGGGCTTGGTCCCCTGCTTTTTTCCTGCCCTCAGTGACCTCATTCAATCTTGTGGCTTCAAACACCACTATATGCTGGCAAGTCCCCAATTTCATATCACCAATTTGGTTTCTCCTCTGAACTCTGGACACGTATTTCCAACGGTGTCCTCAACCTCTTCACTTGGGTATCTGAGAGATGATTTAGATTCAACGTGTCCAAACTCCTCTCTCCACCACTTCACACCTGTGCTCCAACCTGCGCTACCTGAGTCCTTCTATCTCACTTAGCCACTCCAGCCCTCCTCGACTGCTCCAGCCAAAAGCTTTGGACTCGTCCTTTTCCCCCAGCCCGCATCCAATCTGTTGGAAAATCCTGCCATCTCCATCAGTGAATCCCATCCAGAGTCCAGCCCCTTCTCACCTCCCCACCTCCACCACCCTGTGGCGACCCTCATCTCTCGCTGGGACTATCCAGCTTCTCCAAGTCTATTTCCCCCCTGTGCTCTCCCTAGACTGTCCTCCAACACTTCAGCCAGAGGAAGAACGTGCAAATCAGACCCTGCCACACGCCAGCCCTCCACTGGCTTCCCACCCACGTCTGCCCACACAACTGAGCCCCCACCCTTTCCTGCCACACACGCCAGACAGTCCCCACTTCTGAGCCTTTGCTCTGGCTGTTCCACTGTCTTGAATGCTTTTCTCCAGAACACCGCAGCAACTCCCTCATCTCCTTCCAGTCTTTGCTCAAACTCCTCAGCAGGCGGTAAAAAGGAATGGAGCACTGACGCATGCGCAGCGTGGATAAACCTTGAAGCTGTCATGCTAAGGGAAATGGCCAGACACCAAAGACCGCCTGCTGGGTGGTTCCGTGCAAATCAAAGTCCAGAACAGGGACACCGCAGAGACAGAAAGGAGGTTAGTGGCTACTTAGGGTTAGGGATTTAGCTCTCCCTTACCCCTTGGCTGACAGATGTGAGTTACAAATGCTCGGCTCCCTCATCCCTGGGACAACTCTCGGGGGTGAACTTCATGGTCTCTGAAACTCACCTGTGGCTGAATCAGTCACCCCAGAGGGCTTGGCCTCAGACTGCGCCTTGTGTGGCCTCCCCCCACCTGGTCACTCCCACTCTGCCATGCTTTCCAGACATCTCCTAGCAAATCCCTGTCATGTGGATGCTCATCTCAGGGTCTGCTCCTGGGGCCTGCAGTTCCACAATGTTCCAAGGGAGGGGCATCCTTCTGCCCATTTAGAAGATGGGGGAACTGAGGCCCAAGGTCACACGTAAAGGGCAGCATCGGCATTTGAATCTACCCATTTTTCCGACACCAATGTCCCTGTCTTTCACCACTCTTTGGCGCCCTATAATGAGTAGCAGCTATGCACTGTCACTACAGTTACATTGTAATGCTGTATACATTGTCACAGTGCTTAATTGCCACCATAGCTCCTCGTATACATTGTAACAGCTCTCAGTTGCCATTGTACCTGCTGGTATACGTTGTAGCAGCTATAAATCCTACCACACTTCCATTCTTTCACATTAGGAAGGTAGGTGTGCTAGTTACTTTTCAACCAACACCTTCTTAAAAACTTTAACTTACTTCCCCCTTTCAGAATGAAAGAGACTTAAAATTGTGCCCCATCCCATCCCTGAAGTAGCTGCTACATGAGGAGGAGGGAAAAAAAAAAAAAAAAAAATCAGCCCACCATATTTTTAACTGATCGCTTGCTTGTGCCTGCTTGGTAAGATTTATTCTCTCATTAATCACTCCCCTCCCTTCATTCATGTTAAATATAAAATTGATTAGGAAAGATCCCCATCACAGTTAAAAAAATAATTAGCTGCTACATCATGTTGCCCACAGTGCAACAGAAAGGAGTGATTAAATTAGGAATATTAAAACCCCATTAATCTGCACGCAACTTAAGCTCTGCTTGTTCATCTCGTGGTGGTGCTTATTATTTCTGACACTGAAAGATATTTGAATTACCAGCTGCAACAAGAACACTCACTGGAAGGTGTCAGGTCAGTCATTAGTCAAAGGCGGGTGTGAGGACCAGCAGCGAGGGCTGCCCACACATCAGGGACGCCTGCCCTACTGGATGTCATCCTGAAGCCTGAGCAAACGCCCCATGCCCGGGCCGGTCAGGGGTACGGCGCCCCCAGATCTTCGAGCACACCTGCTCTCCATCACCCTCTGCAGACCACCTGTCACTTTAGGGGCCTCTGCGGCACTTTTGGGGCTGGCATCCTCTGCCCCGCCTCCTCCTTCTGACAGTGGGTGCTGGGGAGCGATGCTCTCGAAAGCAATTATGCTCAGAATGGCAAATGCCTCCTGCTGGATGCTCACACATGCCTGCCCCATGCTGAGAGCGCCCCGTCTTTTACCTCATCAACAGTCCAGCAAAGTGGCCAGGACTTCCACCATTAAACGAGATTCACAAACTCAGCCCTGGTCGCGCAGCTGGTGAAGGGCAGAACTGGAGTCCACCCCCGGTCTGCTGAGCTTCAAAGGGGACACCCACAAGCTGCGCTGGGAGCCTCTCAGCCTGGCGGGGTCTGACGTCCACAGAACCCCTTCAAAGGCATGTTGCAGTACAAAGGCAAGCAGACGAGGGCTGGGCAATCGTCCTGTTTTGCATGATTTACCCTAAATCCAACAGTAATGATGAAACACCTACTGTGTGCAAGGCATCAAGCCAGGTAAGAGGCGAGCTTCTCCCTAGAGCCTGGCCAAGCTGGCTGAGGCCGCCCCCTGCAGCGCCGTCACCACCGAGCAAGGAAGCGCTCTCATCTCCACGTTTTTCATTTAGAGTCAAAATTTAGCTCACTTCTGCCTCGGGCTGTTATTTCAATTTATTTCTTCTTCCCCTTTAATATAACTTACCGGTCTGTTAAATGAAGTCAAATCGCACGCGATCACTGTCCTTTGGCCCTTGAGGGAGTGACAGGAAAAGCACCCTCCTGCCCACGGCCATGCTTGGGCTGCCCCTGCTGGTGCCCATTTGCAGGTCCTAGGGCTGCCCGCTCTGGGGGTGCGTCTGGGAGACTGGACAGGACCAGAAAGGTGTCTCCCCACAATGCCATCAGGTTCTGGCACTAACTACCCAGAGTTAGGCCAAGTTCACGGGCCAAGGGCACAGTCCCCACGAGACTGCCCTCACTTCCATTTTCACTGTAAGTTTAGGGGTCCCCAAAGCCACCCTCACTTCCCAACTGGCTGCAAATTTGGGGGTTCCCACCAGTCCCTCAGGTTCAATAATTCACTCAAACAACTCACAGAGCTCAGGAAAGCACTATAGGTATGATGGCAAATCAGGACCACCAAAAGAAGAGACACCTCCCTGAGGTCTGGGAGGGTCTCGACCAGGAGGCTCCCTTGCCTGCCCCCGTGGAGCAGGGCATGTCACCCTCTTGGCACGGTGATGCACATTATCAACCACAGATGCCCCCGGAGTGCTGGGGCTCAGAGCTTCTGTTGGGTTTCCATCACGCAGGCATGAGTGACTGAATCAAGGCCCATGTCCTCGTCCCCTCCCCAGAGTGGAGGTCAGGCTGCTGCCACCTGGCTCAAAGCCCCACCCCCCAATCACTTGGTTGGCCAGCCCTGCCTCCAGTCACCTGATTAGCATAAACTATCAGGTGAGGGTCCATCCTGGATCACCAGGACACGCCTATCACGGGAAGCTCCAAGGACATAGAGGTCACCTCCCAGGGGCCCAGGACAATGTCAGAAGGGTGAAGGTGAGGCCGCTGGCGGAGGGGTCTACACTGCGGGGATCTGGATGCTGTCAGTTCTGAGCAGGGCAGGGGGAGCAGCAGCAGCAGCACGGCAGGAGGCATGAACGAATGAATGAATGAATGAACAAAGCCGGGAGCCTGGGAGAGCAGGAGGAGCTCAGGAAGGCGAGTCAGGGATGTACCAGACCAATGGGTCAGCGTGAGGGGGCTGCGTGGGGTGTGTGGTGGCCTCTCTCACCGGGTCCTGGCCACGCTGCTCCAAGGTGAGGCCGATCACCTCTCCTCCTTCCCTGCCCCTTCCCCCCAGCACTCTGCTCACACCTCCCTGGGAATCTTCCTCTCCAGGGTGAGCTGTGCCGAGTGTGGACAAGCGCCAGCTTTTCTGGTCCTTGAGTACCATCTGCTCCTCTGAGCAAGCACAGTGGCCCCTCTGGTCCCCCAGAGCCCCTCAGCCCCTACTCCTAGGACCTGCTCCCCGCAGCCCACTCTTCTCTCAGCCAGACTGGCAGCTTAAAGGCCACTGAGTGGAATCCAAGGGGGACTGGAGACCCGCTGGTCCTCTGCCTCATTTCACTGATGAGGAAAACAAGCCCACGGGTGGCTGACGTGGGCCTGCTGGCACAGGTCGCTGGTAATGGGCTTAGAAGAGATGCCACACAGTTTACTTAAGAATTCAGACTTAATAGGAAAGGTCTGGAATGCCCAGATTTGATTCCGGTTACACAGTGTTCTCTGTCTCATTCTGATGTTTACTGGTGTGTCGGTGACGGGCGGGCCAGGGGAGATGCGCTTGGACTAGGGTGCCACTGCTCGTCCTGGATCACCCATGGCCACGGGGCCAGAGACAGCCCAGGCTCCTGTTCTCCACAGCAGGGGAAGATCTCCCGACCCTCGGGCCCCTCTGCCGGCGGCAGGAGGGCGGTGGCCCGTCCCTGGCTGCCGCCCAGCTCAGAAGCAGTGAGCCGGGCCGCTGGAAGATGAATTCATGAGCCCGTAAAACTCTCCTGGTTAATTCCTGAAGCTGGCTATTTATAGAAGTGGTTTGGAGCCGCCTGGGCCCTCCCCACAGGCCTCCTTGGAATCACCACGAAACCCACAGAGAGGGAGCATGTGACAGGTTGGACACAAAGTTTATTTCTCAGGCTGCAAAATCCAAGGAAAAGGCTGCCTTCGCTGAACGGGTATCTGATTTTATTTGCCGCTGGCCCTCCATTTTAAAGGACGCAGAAGCACCTCTGTGTTCGCAAATGCTCTCCAGGAGGAGGTTCAGAGCAGGTTGGGACCTCGGACGTCTTGGAAGGCTGACGTGCTCGGTCTGGGAACCAGGCTCGGCCACAGAGTGGAAAGGTCGGTTTAGGTGCCACGTTCTCCAGCACAAATACCAGACGGAGCATTTAAAATGGCCTGTGAGCGGCATAACGTATTCTAGGGAAGAAGCATGTCATTGGCAACTTCTGGAAAAAGCACATTACAAGAGTGAAAGAAAGACTTTTTATGTCTTAGAAGCTCTTCAGAGCAGGTGGGGTCGATTCTGGTAGAAGCCGAAAGAAGAGAGTTGGGGGGTGGCTCAGCCTCCCCCCTCCCCCCGGCCTTCCCCTCGGGAGCACGTCTGGCCTCGTTTGCTGGCCTTGGGACTGCACAGAGTGCATCATGGAGCAAGAATCATTAGGAAGTCAGAAGGAGAGGGCAAAGGAGCAAGAGGGAACTGCAGAGAAACGGCCCCCTTCCTAGCAGTGGCCTAGAGTCACTGTGCTTAGCAGAAAGAGAAGGAAAACAGAGCTGATTTGTAGCTTGCTCCTGGCTAGGGGTCTTGGAGGAGGACTGAGAATTGAATGCTTCCATTTTCTTGGCAAGGAAAGGGACTGGTGGGCAAGGTTCCACCCTGGAAGATGGGGTACAGAAGTAAGAGAGGAAAGGCCAGCGCCGTCACTCGGAGTGGTGGCCTGGGGACAGGCTGTGGGAGAGTGCAGGCTCTGAGAGCATCCACCACACAGAAGGGGGAGCCAGCAAGGGGGAGAGACACGGGACTGGGCGCTCTGCCAGTGCCCGCAGCAGGGGAGGCGAGGCTCCCGGATAGGAAGAGTCTGCCCCACAGGAAAGCACCGAGGAGAGGCAGCTGGGGGAAGGTTGATGGCTGGGCCGTGGATGGAGCCAGCAGATCCTGGACAAGAGCCTGCTCTTGGAGTTAGAAGACCCAGCTCCCAGTGGCCAGTTTCTGCAGCCTTGACCTCAGCACCCCATCAGTACATGGGGTGACGTTTCTGCCGCCACTGGGACCCTGTGAGGAGTGGTCAAGCTCAGCACACAGTTGGTACCCAATAAATGCTTGATGCACCTGGACCATCTCCTCCTTCTATCATTTTTATCCTGGGAGGATCCACAGGCTTCACCTGGGGCATTACATCCTGCTAAGTTTAAAACATGATTTGAAAGTTTCAGAAAGGCTAAGGGGCATGTTCCTTCAAGAACAAGATCCCCAAAGAACAGTGAGGGAAACAGGCCAAGGAAATTTGGCCTCAGAATTATAAGAAAGTTCTGGGAAGTATGTTTGAGAAGAGGATGGCAGATTGAAAAATGCCACCCTCCCCCCAAAGATATGTCCACATCTTAACTCCCAGAACCTGTGATATCACCTTTTTGGCAAAGGAGACTTTGCAGAGGTGATTAAGGGAAGGCTCTTGAGATGGGAGAGTGTCTGGGTTATCCTGGTGGGTGGTAATAAGAGAAATACAGCAGGTTAGACACGGACCCAGAGGAGACAGCCACGTGCCGACGGAAGCAGAGGCCAGTGTGCTACGGCCACAGGAGGGCAGGTGGGAACCGCCACACAGCTGCCCCTGAGCCCCAGGTGGGCCACGAGGAGTTGGGTCCAGAACGCGTCTGCTGCGCCCTCACCACCTGCCCACAGGCACATACGCGGTGTGTTCTGTGATTGGCACAGGCCTGTCCCCTGACAGCCATGCCCAAGGCTTCTGTGAGAAAGAGCAGCTCACTTTCAGGTGGTAAGTTGACGGTGTAAGGTGTCCAGGTCCACCATGGGAAAAGAGCCCACCTGGGAGCTCACAGACAGACAGACAGACACTGCTCCTGACCTCCTTCTAAGCACCAGGATCCAGCTATACCTGAAGTTACAGGCAATTAATTTCCTTTTTTGCTTCAGGTTTTTTGAGTTGCAGTTTTGGTCACTTACAACCAAAAGGTTCCTGATTGACACGAGCCTCTCCTACGTGTTAGGTGCTTTATATGCAGAATCTCACTTTATTTCTTGTGTACAAAAGCAGCAGAGCCAGGGCCAGGACCCACTGTTGCTCTAACTGGAAAGTTCTTGATCGTTTTCCTTGCCGTGCAGGGCTGAGCTAAGAGAGCCAGGCAGCACCAGCCTGTTCTAAAACCTTAACTCCAAAGGGTGTTTTCTCCTAATATCAATAGGTGACTGTAGGTAATTACTGTTCCTTCAGTATCTATTTTATTTTTACTGAAACACAATTTAGATTTAAAAGCTACTATTAGCAGATCAATCCAGCACCGCATGTCCTGAGGTGTTAGTCCTCGGGCGGTGGAAACTTCTGGGTCTCTAACAGACACCACTGTTTGGTGACAATGTCACAGAGTCCAGCCAAGCCCTTGGGAACAGGCTGCCTGCCCTGGGGCGAGGCGGCCAGACCAGTCCCTGTCAATCGTCTGAGGCTCCCTCGCACTGATAAGGGAGTGCCGCCAGTGCTTGGTGGACATTGCTGGAGAGAAGACGAGGCATTTGCCCCCTGCAGATGCAGCCCTAGAGGGAAAGAGTGCCCTCTCTGCTCCAAATGATAGCAGCAGAAATTGTCCCAGCAAGGGGTGACAAAGCCCTGCCGGGAAGCTTCCAGCGGGGGCTTCCCACAAGGCCAGCTAATCACAGCGGCATCTGCACAGCGCCCCCCAGCCCCCCTCGCCCCATGTCCCTGGTCCCCTCCCAGAGCCCCTGCTCTCTGGGGACAATCCAAATCTAGGCTAGATTCTTATAAAAGAATACAGCCTTTTCTACTGATTGTAAAGGAAGTCTTACGGAGCGTTTAAAATGAGGTATTGAAAAGAACACAGCTTGGGGGCGCTCTGTGCTGGAGATCCCAGCTTGGGCCCTCTCTTCCCCTCTCTGGGCTCCTGGTCCACCCGTCCAGTGAAAGGCTTCCCTGGGAGCAATGGCGGGGGAATGTGGTGCCTTTAAAACATCCGAAGGTGAATCCACTGGACAGGCCAATGGTGTGCGCGCAGGCCCCCAGCCCCACCCCGCCTCGGCCTTACTCCCGCCCTCCCGGCTCCCCATCTCTGCCAGAGGGGGGAGGGCATCTTGGGTAACATCTGCCCACCACCCTGCAGCCCAGCCTCGATGGCGCTCAAAGTCCTCTGGACTCCCTCCTCTCCCAGAAATCTGCCTGGGCCCCGTCCTGTCCCTGGGCGCCCACCGTCTCTGCAGCCTCAGCCGGGGAGCTGGGCCAGGAGGGTAAGTGCTGGGGAGCCGTGGGTTAGAAGTGGGAGTCCACCTGCAGGTGGCAACTGTCCTGGGCTGCAGTGCCCCAGGGCCGAGTTTTCCCCAGGTGCCTGACAGGGGAGAGGCCGCATTGGGAGCAGTGCCACCCTATTATTTGTAATTTGGGGTGTATTTTGTTTCCTGGAATGAACAGACTGGCACACCATGTCAGGCTTTCTATACATTCAGGACATTTGTGCCTGAAGTAGCTTCCTTGGGCGACCCTGACATGAATCTGTCTCTGCTTAAAGATGACAACCGTCACCTGTCACCTTTTCTTCACTGATGAGACCCATTCCCTCCATGCACCTTTTCACCCTTTTTTTTTTTCTTTAGGCAGCACTGGGAACTGAACCTGGGACTTCTCATATGGGAGGCTGGCGCTCAACTGCTTGAGCCACATGTGCTCCCTGCTCGTTTTGGTTTTGCTCGTTGTCTGCTCATTGTCTGGTTTTTTCCTTGCTCATTGTCTGCTCATTGTTTGTCTTCTTTAGGCGGCACTGGGACTGGAACCCAGGACTTCTCATGTGGGAGGTGAGTGCTCAACTGCTTGAGCCATATCCGCTCCCTCTGGGCTTTTGTGGAACCACCCACACTCACCTGCAGCCAGCAAGCATGGGGCCGGGAAAACCTGGTGCCCACAAATCAGACGCTTCCCAAGGGGCCCTGCAGGCAGCTGGGATGGTGGGGAGACAGCAGGCCCAGTGCACCCACGTGCAGCCACGCTTCTGAAAGCAGCAGGACGCAGTGATCCCAGGCGCCGGCCCCTGGAGGCCGACCTTGCGCCGAATCATCCTTGCCTGCTCTCTGGGGGCTCCCCCTGCTACTTGGATCTTGCTGCCTGATGAGCCAGCTGCATCTAGATGGAAAGAGAGCAGGGGCATGGGGGCGGGGGGGGGTGCTTTCTTTGCTTGTTTGCTTTTTCTACACTTCGCTTTGGTTTTGAAATACAGACATGGCATGAGTCTGGAGACTTTTCTCCCCTCCTCTTTCTCCAAAGAGAACAGCCAGCGCGGCCCCTTGTGTGGCTGGTTCAGGCCTGAGCGTGATGGATAACTGAGCGTCCTAGAGAGCTCTGCTGTGCCGGCCCTGCTCCACATGTGGCCTCCTCCAGGTCTGGGTGAGTGCAGGAGGCTGGAGGACAGGCAAGGCAGGCAGGTGGTCACCGAGCTCCGTGCCTGGGTCTCGGGCCTGCAGCTGCCCTGCCCAGAGCTGGCTGACATGTGCAGCCCCCCACACGACCTTGGGATGGAGGTAGGGTCAAAGGAGCAGGCTCTTGTCGATCCTTAAACACCTTGCGGGGGGGCGGGGTGGGGGGGACGCTGCTGCTGGCTCCCGTCTGGGGCCTGAGCTGTGCCTGGGCTCACGTGGAACAGAATGGAACAACCATCTCCATGACTGGCAGCCTCGATTTTAAGGCTTCTCTGTCTCTCCCTCTCTAGCTTTCAGTGTCTTTATCAGTGATAATTCTGCAGCTGTAGCTCTTGCTCTACCTACTTTCCCACTGCACAGGCAGTGCCATGCTGGGGTGAAAGGGGGTGCCCCCTATCAGGGCATGCTGACCAGGGGCCTGCTTCCTGGGCACGGGCACGGCTCCGCTCTCCTCTCTCTGTGTCTGGTGCAGGCCTGTCCACTGCCAGCCCTGCCCAGCTCTTCTGAGGGGCCCACCGGGAAAGAGCAGCTTGCTTTCAGGTGGTTCTGAAGTCAGTAAGTCAAAGGTCCAGGGCAGCCACGTTCACCAGCGGAAAGAGCCCACCAGGGAATGAAGCTGAGACAGAGGAGGTGAGAGACAGACAGACAGACACCTGCTCCTGACCATGTCTTTTGAGCGTCTGGGTCCAGCCATCCCTGAAGCTGTAGGAGCTGATAAAGTTCCTTTTGGAGTTTTTTTTTCCAAATTCTTGCCTTTGCCCTGCCTGGCAGCTATGAGCAGTTTTATAGCAGCCCCGGATTTCAATGGGGCAGCGCAGTCTCCACCCTGGGTTAGTCTCCAGCCTGGGTTCCGCCAGGAGTCTCTCCTGCAGTGTAAGGGAGTACAGACTCTAGAGGCTCACACTCCAGCCCTCTGGTCCTCCCAGCCTCACGCTGGAGAATAGCCTGAGCCCGCCTCCCTGCTCAGCCCCTTTGCTGCCCCCACTCCAACAGAATCGCTGGCTCACTCAGGAAAGCGTTTCTGGTGTTAGAGGGCATCTTTGTCATGGCAGCTCCAGCTGCAGTTAGCCTGCTGTTGCAGCGTGCCTTCCCACGCAGCCCTTATCGGAGTGAGGAGGTGGTGCTCATTCCCAAGCCAATCCAAATCAAACCCTAATAAGTGGAATGGGCTTGTGCTACCCATGTAGAGACAGCATGGCCGTCGTTTATTTCTTCCCACTTTACCACGTGGAACGAGGCAGAGGAGCAGGGCACGAGAAATTGGGGGGCAACTGCAGCTGCCTTGCACTGTAGGAGAAGAAAGCCACGAGACATCTTCTCTCAACTTCAGAGGAGACAGTGAGGAGTCCACAGGTGTAGGACGCCTCAGACCCCAGCCGAGGCTCAGGAAGGTAAGTGCATGCGAATGGGTGTGGCTGAGCACGAACAGAACCGAAGGCAGGTGTGCCGTGCCTGGCTGTGTGGCTTTGTTAAGCCACTGAACATCTCTGGGCTTCATTTCTCTCTGTCCAATGAGAAGGTGGTCTGGGTGACTCCCTGCTTTCTTTCCAACTCTAAAAGTCTTTGCGTCTGTGATGGGGAACCACAGGAAATCAGGTTATTAGAGGAGGCACACCATAACCACAGGCCTATTTCTCTACATCTTGCTCTCCCCAAGGGCTCTTTGATTAGAATGATTAGGAATATCTAAGTTATGATGCTGATCATAATAAATAATTCAACTTTTAAATAATTTGGCCATTCAAAAGTAATCTTTGATCTAACAAGTCCCCTTCCAGGACTCTAGCCTAATAAATGTTCAAATAGCGAGACAAAGACACACGTCCAAAGATGTGCCATTTACCCTCACTAGGAAAGAAAAAAAAAGACTCAACAAAAACAACAACAACGAATGGAAATAACAAAAGTAAATTATGGTACAGCCATTAAAATGTTTCCAACAATATTTTCAAACATGGGAATATATTCATAGTGTAAATACCGATACCCCCACATATACAACAGACTTTATAAAAAAGGAAAAGAATGAACCCATTTTTTTTCCTCTTGTGGACTATATTCAGACTCAGAATCATCCTTAACACAGCACCCCAGGTGGACACCATCAATCATCTCTAGTTGGAATTCAGGGGAAATCTACTAGCCATGTCGCGATGAGATTCTTTGGCAACAAGTCTAACAGTCAAGGTCAGGATTGAAACAGAAGCCAAACGGAAGTTCAGTAGTCTGGAGCACGGCCGAGCAGATCCTTGAAGCTGTGTTCATTTCTCTCAGACCAAAGATTAGAACGGAGAGGGAGGACCATGGGGTCTGCAAGATTCAGGATGAGAGGCTAAGGTGGCGCCCAAGCATCGGCTGGAGAGCTAGAATCAAAGAAGCGAGTGTAGCTGTGGATGCTACAGGGCTTCCCAGGAAAAGCCTATTGGGAGTTCAGTACATTTCTGCTGCTCTACTCAGAATCACAAAAGCAGAAAGTTCTACTTTTTTTTTTTTTTAAAGATTTTATTTATTTATTCATTTATCCCCCCCTTGCTGCTTGTGCTCTCTGGGTCAGCTAACCACGCCGTGCGGGCGGGCCTGCCTTCACCAGGAGGCCCCGGGAACCGAACCCGGGGCCTCCCATATGGTAAACGGGAGCCCCACTGATTGAGCCACAGCCGCTTCCCAGAAAGTTCTACTTTTGAGACAAACTTCCAAAGGTTTTACGTTTTCCTTTTTTTGAAAAAACGAGAAAGGCAGGCTCAGCAGGCTGAACTATCACGCGCAGAGCTTTCCTCGCTTGAGAATCGATAGACTTGGGGCGGGGGGCAGCCCCTTCAAGAGCAGGTTTGCCCCTGATGTTCCCCCACCGCGTGACCAAACATCAGCCCAGCAGTAACGCGGGGTGCTGCCCGAGGGTCTCCGGGCTGGCAAACGGAGGGGCCTGAGCACATGAGGGAAGAGCAGTTTGTCTCCTCCCTCCTGGTGGAGGACTGGCGCCCTCGGGATAGGGAGAAGGTGCGGCGGAGCCAGGCAAGGGCAGGTGGAGGTGATGCCTTGCTGGGCCCGTCGCCTGCCCCCCAGGTGGAGTAATTCTCCCAGAGGCGAGCGTATCCCTCCCCCGGTGGGCCCCCCCGACCCCCCCCCCGCACTGTTCTTATGTGACTGCTCGATTCCAAGGACTGAATTTCCTAGATTAGGTCCTTTATTAACCCCAGGTTGGGGGGGGGGGAGGTGGGCAGAGAAAGAGTCTCCATGGCATCTTCATTTCGTCTCGCCCCCTCCATAAATCCGCTCCAAGCCTGTGATATTTGCAGAGTGTATTTTCACAGGTCTCCATAATCCTTTCAGAATATTACTTTATCTTTGGTTACATTAACTTCAATTTTCCTTATGAGTAAGTATTTGGCTAAAAATTAATACAGTGGAGTTGAAAAGAATCTTATGATAGGAAAAAGACTAATTTCATCTCTGGCTGCTCAGATCCCGGAGTATACCGGGGTTAATGTAATTAACTTACAATTTGAGCCCGGGTTGTGTACATACACTGAATCTCCCCGCTGGAAACGAGATTAGATTTTATTACTCTATATATCCTGGTTATCTTCCCGGAGCCTCCAATATGACTTCCTGCAATGACTTCGAGGCCCTGTGCTGCAATGAAAATGCAGAACCATCTGGTACTGAGCCCATGCAGTTTATTTAAGGATTTAATTAAATGCTCTAAATGGAGAGCTTCTCTGAATTAACATTTTAAATGTGACTTATTGCAGGTTTAATATTGTCTTAATGCTAACCTGGGAACTCCATTGCCAAGTTGTTGATGTTCAAATTGAATTCATTTGGGTGGCTCCGGGGGGACCCATTAATTAATCTAAACAACTAATGGGGATGGGTTCTGACTTTTGATGAAGATTATTTACTGAGACAATTTGCGATGAATAAAGAGTCACAGTAGGCAAATGCTTAATTGAATTCAAAAGTCTCATTGTGTTTAATATCAGGGAGGCATTGTGTGAGTAGCTTTGAAATACCATGAAAGGGGCAATTGGTTCAATCTTCTTAGCTCTGCACTAATAACAAAGCGAATGGGTAATTACATTTTCCTGGGTAATTTGCTGCTTGCAAAAGGACAACAGGTCTGGCTGGCTAATCGCTTCCATGGAAAGAAATTTCGAAAGGCACAAACTCTGCCCTTGGAAGCACAGGCCCCACTGGCTGCCTTCAGGCAAAGACTGAGCTGACAGGTCCCAGCGTGGAAACCCCAGGGCCGCACTCCACTTGCTCCCCAGCCTCCACCTGTCAGGAACTGAAAACGCTCTTTTCCCCCTCAAAGCCCCTGTACTGCTCCCCGTTGCATTGCTGCTCGGCTCCTAGGCGGCCCCGATGAAATCCAGTTTGATTAAGTGAGGATGAGCTCGCCCGCCCGTCCTTGCTTTGGTTTTCGCCTTCTCCGTCAACACCACGTAGGTCTCTGCTTCCAGGAGAGTGGGAGGTCCGCAGAGTGGAAAGCCTTTCTTTGCAGAAGGAGCGCAGGCCAGCTACGGATTCGGGACCCCCTTCCGCCCTCCCCAGCTCTCCCCTGCCTGGACCTCCCCACCCCGGAACCTGGTGCCTCCTCTTTCCTGGCCCCCTTCAGGTCCAGGGCGCTTTGTGCCCTGTCTCTCCCTCACTTGGTGGTCAGCTCCCCGAGAGCAGGGTCGGGGGGCGGCTGGTGCAAGCTCATGAGTAGGACAGGGTGAATGGGGGGGCAACTTCTCTCCAACCCACCCTTCATCCTGCCCCGGTGGGAGGTCTTAGGAGCTGACTCTACTACCCTGCTTCCTTTTGGGGGCCCTCAGAGCCTGGGGCTGGGGGGGGCCCTGAACATACGTGTTGGATTGAGTGACCCAGCCCTTCCCGCGGGCTGACGCTTGCGGTCTGCGGTGGGATGGCTGTGAGCTGTGCCCGTGGGTGCCGGCCCTTGACGATGGCTGGTCCTCAGGACAGGGCAGTTGGTGGCCCCCCAAAAGGTCCTCCACATTGTCCCGCCACCCAGGCCTCTTGCCAGCCACATGCAGATTCATTCATGGCTCCAGGCAACACACAGGTGGCTTCTGATTTTATGACGCCCAATGTGATTTTTTTTTTTTTTACCAAACAAATCATTGACAAAAGGTAACCCATGTGACAGAAGGATTCTGTCTTATAAAATGGCTCACCCCGCCATTCCTCCACTTACATTTTGTTTCAGACTACCAGTGACTTAACCTAGGGTAGAAGTGCAAATATAAAGGCATAAAACTAAAGTGTTCAAAAGCCACCTAGGGGTGGGGAGGCTGGAACGGATGCGGCTCAAGTGATTGGGCTCCTGTCTACCATATAGGAGGTTCAGGGTTCGATTCCTGGGGCCTCCTGGTGAGAAGCAAGCTGGCCAGTGTGGTGAGCTGGCCTGAGTGGAGTGCTGGCCCACGCAGAGAGCTGGTGCAGCAAGATGATGCAACAAAAAGAGACACAGAGGAGAGACAATAAGAGACACAGCAGACCAGGGAGCTGAGGTGGCGCAAGAGATTGAGCGCTTCTCTCCCACTCTGGAAGGTCCCAGGATTGTTTCCAGTACCACCTAAAGAGAAGACAAGCAGACACAGAAGAACACACAGAGAGCAGACAGCGAGCGCAAAACAATGGAGGGAGGGACAAATAAATAAATAAATCTTTTTTTTTTAAAGTTTAGTCCATAGCTCTTCCCCCAATCCCGAGGGGACTGGGATGGTGATGTCCACTCCACCTCCAAGACTAGAGTGGACTTGATGGTATTCTCTTGTTCACATATGGTGCTTCTAGCAATGGGAGAAATTATAACAGCGAGGTGGAGCCAGTGGCCACTGGGCGCTCTCGGGGCAGGGAGGGGATGTGCAGTTGGAATGCAGGGGCTTTTTCGGGATTTGGAGGTTGTCCTGAGTGCTGTTGTGGCAACGGATGTAGGCCATTTTAAATCAGCACACACCACTCAGAACTGAGTGGGAGAGAGTGTGGTCTACGGTGTGAACTGTGGTCTATGGTTGGTGGCAAGGCCCCAGGATGTGTAAGTCCATTGAGGGTGGTGGGCCACACTGTGGGAGATGTTTGTGTGGGATGTGGTGGGAGGTGTGGGAGGTGGGCAACATGGGAATCCCTGTAGGTTCCATGTAATATTTAGGTAATCTAAGCACCTCTTAAAAAATATATATACATTTTTGTAAGCAAATGCACATATTTGCATATATATTTATATATCATTTTACAAATATTGGTATGTATTGTGAAAATTTTGATTTTTACCCACAATAAAAAAATTAATTAAAAAAATAAATAAATAAAAATAAAAAAGTTTAATTCTCTAACCTAGGGGTCCTGAGGCTACTCCCCCGTAGTGTACTAGCACATACACAGAGAGGTCTGTGTATGTGGAGACGTGCAATGCATCACTACTCAGAGTGAATTAAAAACAAAAAGTAAAGAAAGAAAGCCCTGATTAAGCCAGCCACGGTCTGGCCCGTCCACTGGCATGTTCTGAGTCCTTAAAAAATGCTGACAGAGATCTATGCTGATCTCTGTATCCAGAGATACATATAAGAGATAGCATATATATAACTATATAAAGGTATCCAAGGTTTCTGACAGGGTGACTGAAACAGGGGGTGGATCTGTTGGCCTGGCATGCTCCCAACTGTTTAAAAAGCAGAAGATGCACACGCTAGGGAGGTATGCATTGATAATTTCCAGAAGGATATTCAAGAAACTGTTCATTGCGGCTCTCTGAGGAGCAAGGCTGGCGCCACGGAGAGAAAGGAAGAGGGAGACTCTTACTCTTAACTCAGTACCCTTCTGTATTTTTCTACATAAATGTGACTATTTTTTTAATTTTTTTAAAAAGAATTAAAATTATTAAAACTTTAAAAGAAATTGCAATAAATAAAGTAACTTCCATCAATTATAATTTCAGAAATTCAATGGATTCAACTACGTTACATACAGTGGGACTAATTTCATCAAATGAAATAAGCCCTCTATAGGAGGTAAACCAGGCTTTTCTTAGGAGAAAGTGGTATTTTCTAGCCATTAGTCTTTAAGAAAGAAATCCAAATTTATAGTATAAATAATTGGAGTGGAGGTAATAGTTCCATACGTTGGATGACCAGGCTGTCCCCGTCCAAATCACACCTTACTGCATTTTGGGACGAGCCATATGGCTCCTTGAGATGGTCCTTAAAAATAAGATTCCATTTGTTAAATGCAATTTATATGCAACTTGTTAAAGATAGCCATGATAATAACTTAAATAAAATCCTTGTGGGCGCTAGCTGAGGTATATACCAGCCAAAATACTGGGGTGACTTCCTGCGAGGGGCTGCTCTGTGACGGAGCCTGCATACTGGTCCCACTTCTGGAAGCTGACCTCCTCTTCTGCCTCGTAAAACCCAGCAGAGAGAAATGGCAGGCAGGGAGCATGGCACTGCCACCGCACCCTGGAGAGGCTCCACCTGCTCCAAGGGGAAGCCTGATTCCCACGCTCCTCTCGTTCCATCCTCCTGGATCCTGTAGCAAGTCCCCTTACCTGCCTTTCTTACACCAACACATCATCTCATGCAAACACCATCCGTCAACGATTCCATCCCATCTGGACTATTTATATGTGCAATTATATTTTTACCCCTAGTTTATAAAAATCAGTGGAAAACCAAAAATGAAAATCTTTATACCAATAATAATAAGCATAGAAACTACAATTATAATACCAAAAAATGGAAAATAGGCAAGCTGGAACTCTCTGGCTTCGGTCATTTGTTCGGTTTTAGCTGGCCAGCCATTGGCACAACTGGGAAAAAGAACATAAGCTAAATTCTAGAAGTAAATAGTTGAAGACTGTTATCTAAAAGGTGAGATGTAGGCTTTTTAAAATAATTATATATTAGAAATCAGCCTCAGGAAAGCAGTTGAAGCTTCAGATGTGTGGTAGGCAGCTTCCCAAATGGTCCCTCTGATTTCTGCCTCTAGGTATTCACACTTTTGTGTAATTCCTTCCCCTCAGCTGTGGGCTGGATTTAGTGATTCTAACAGTAGAATGTGGCAAAATGATGGGATGGATATCACTTCCCAGACTAGGCTACAAAAAGACTGCAGCTTCCATCTTGCTTCCCTTCCCTTGCTCTGATGGAAGCCATCTGCCATGCTGTGAGCTGCTCGTGGAGAGCCCCATTTGGCAAAGAAAGCAAGGGAGGCCTCCTGCCAACAGGCCGTGAAGAACTAAGGGCCTCCAGGAAGCACCAGTCCAATATCCATGGTCCTGGAAGGACAAAATCCTGCCAACAACTACAAAAGAGAGCCTGGAAGCAGACTGTCCAGGCTTTAGATTCCTTACCCCTGTGAGAGACCCTGAGGTAGAAGCTTCTAGCTAAGCCACATCCAGATTCCCCACCCACAGAAACGGAGATAACAAATGTTTATTGTTTGAGCTGCTAAGTTTGGGGGTGATTTGTTACACAGCAATGATAACTAATACAATGCCACAAGAGACTGCCGCTGAGGTCATATGCAGCATCGCTCAGTATTTTCTGAATGGATTATTGGGCTCTTACTAGGGAAATAACTTATTCTAGACTTTAAGAGAAAGCTGATATTAAACTCTCTCTTGCAATTATTTAAGAAATTTGGCAAGAAACCACGAAAGCCATCATGGCAATCTGTAGCAATTTGATATTATTGATGAATTCCAAAAAGAAATATTGAATTATGTTTGTAAACTGGTCTTTTCCTCTGGCCATATTAGGGTGTATTGGATTCAGAGGTTTTACTCTTACTTGATTAAATAATGATTAAGGCTTTGATTGGGCCACGTCAGTAGGATGTTGAGTCCCCACCCCCTTGATGGGCAGGGAGTCACAGAGAAACCGCACCACAGAAAAGGGAGTTTGGAGTTTTTGAGCTGGAGCCCCGGGAAGTAAGCACACCAAGAAGCTTGGTTGTGAGGAAGGAGAGAAGGCCCTGGGGAGAGAGAGCCATTTGCCTGATAGTCTACAGCTGGCCTTGTGGAGATAACCGAGCAGCTGAGCCCAGAGAGAAACAAGCCCCAGGAAGAGAAGAACCCAGGAAGCCTGAACCCTCACAGACACGTGGCGACAGACGTTGGTGAGGGAAGTAACTTATGCTTTATGGCCTGGTAACTGTAAGCTTCTACCCCAAATAACTACCCTTCATAAAAGCCAGCAGATTTCTGGTATTTTGCATCAGCACCCCTTTGGCTGACTAATACACAATCCCTTGCAAAATCACATCAGGTTCTTCCCCATCACGAAAGCCATTTTCTTTTGCCTATTATATGGGGCCTTCAAAAACCCTGAAGCATTGGATTTTTTTTTTTAACTTAAAAAAAATTGTTTATCCTCCCCCCAAGATGGCTCCCTCATCTGTCTGCTTGTTGTCTGCTCGTCTTCTTTAGGAGGCACCAGGAACTGAACCCGGGACCTCCCATGTGGGAGGCGGGTGCCCAATTGCTTGAGCCACATCTGCTCCCCAAGCATTGGATTTTGAAGTCAGAAATTACTTTAGAAAATTAATTGCCATGGCCTGTAGTTAATATTTAATGTTTTTAGTGTTTTAAAATAATTACTTAGTTTGTGTAAAATTCTAGAGCTTATGAAAAAGAACACATAATCACTCATTCTATAAGGAAGATTGTAATAATTCTCTTCCTTCTCCTTGGCTATTGCTCAGATTCTGTGGAGATGGGGAAGCCCTGGATTCCTCTAGGTTCTTGGTGATGTTGCATAAATGAATTTAAGAACATGCCAGATTAGTTAGCTAGGCCAGTAAAAAGAATTTCTTCGGGAAATGGGGGAAAAAAACAGAGCTTGCTGAGAAACGAGAGACGGAAATACACACCAAGATTTGGTGCAGTCTCCTCTAGGCAGAAAGCACGAGCTCTGCCTCATGTGGTACCTTTTAAACTGTTAACTATTCCTCCCCCTTGCTAATAAAAAGGGGGCGGGGTTATTGGTCATCCCACCAATGGTGGAGGCTAACAGTGAGGCCTGTTTGGAATATCCAGGGCCAAGGAGAAGTCCCAGAAAGAGAAACTGGGACCTCAAGGTTAAACTCAAGGTCTTAGTGAGGCCTTGCGGCCATGTTGTCTGTCGGCCATGTTGTCTGTCGGCCATGTTGTGGCTCATTGTCTCCTCGTTTCCCTGTACTAACCTGCCTCATCTGTATATGTGACTTTCAGGCACATTTTCAAGGAGGTGCCAGCTTTGGAAACAGAAACTAGAACCCGTCAGAGTCTGCCAACCCTACAACATGTTTTGGAGCAACTCCGCTTCCAGTCCTGGAGGGATGCAGCAATTCTTTTTAGTATGTTAGGTGTGAAAATTAGAGGATAGAACATTACTTGCCCTGTTGGACCAGATCCATTATACGTAATGTATCTGTGTAAACCCTTGTTAGGATGTAAGAGGATTCAGAGGACGAGAGCTCAAAATACTAAGCATAACTTGGGACCTGTGATGGTATCGATGAAAAAACCTTGGGGTTCTACTAGGTTGACCAGCTGTCCCAGTTTGCCTGGCATTCTCCTGGTGTCCTGGAAAACCTTGTAGTCCTAAAAAAACCTGGGATATTTGGGCAGTCTATGCCACTAAGAGACATGAATCCCTCAAAGTAAGAGGCACCGAGGCTGAAAGGTGGTGGGAGGAGCTGCCTTTAACAGGTCCAGGGCCGAGAAGAGTCTGGCCATGCTTCTTCCATGCCCACACCTGGCTGGGGCACAAATTCTTTGGGATACGATACCCTATGGGGAGGAACTGCCACCATCTTAGAATCCCCCACCCCTGAGGCTTCAGGATGAGCAGGTTGGTGGGTGGGGTGGGGGGACAGACTCCAGCCTCTGTTTTTCCAAGCAAGCCAGAGGGGAGTTTTTTTCTCCATCTTCTCTAGTGCCTTCTCCAGGGTGTTGAGTTAGTGGAGGATTGGAGGACAGGAATAACTTTTAATGGAAGCCACAACCTCAGCTTTGGTCTATGATTGCTAGGAAGTCTTGGATAACACAGCTGTCAAAAGGACAACCAATGAAGACTCTCAGGTAGATTGCTGAGGCCTGACCCCACTGACCACAGTGGCGGCAGAGCCAGGGAGTGGTACCTGGCCGTGGTGGCTCAGGGGCCTCCTCGTACTCCAGCTGGTTCAGAGTGATATAGTCAGGAAATGGGAAGAGGTAGAAAGGCCTGTGCAAGCACTGCAGAGTCACTCTGGGAAGAGTCAGCCGGACCCTGGGACCCCACCCAGTAACCACGGCCCAGCTGCAGACTCAAGAAAGCAAGTCCAGTAGTTCATTTTCCAGCAAATGGATGTCATCATTGGCAACTGTTGCTTGGATCTGGAAATTTCATTCTTTATACAAGGATGAAGAAATAGGAAAGAAAAAAATAAGCCCATGGGGGGAAAAGTGATACAGAGCAAGGGAAAATAAATAAAGTCTTGCAGACTCAGAGGAAGCACAGATTCGATACAATTTATGTGGTTGGTATGCTCCGTGGGATGCAAGAAGGCAAGGTCTCTATGGAAGGCAAACCAAAAGCCCAGAGGTAAAAAAAAAAAAAAACAGGCAGGAAAGGGGATCTGGTGGGGCCGTGACTGGAGCAGCAGGGGGACCCTGAGAAAAGAGAAAGCCACACCGCTGGCCTCATCATAGGACGCTTGGAGAACATGGAAATGAAAGCAGCTTTTGTAGTGGGTAGTGAGTAGACATTCTCAGGGAGGGGAACAGCCCGAGGATGGCTGACTTCGGGTTCCCCAAGACAAGGATTCTGGAAGTTTATTTGGAAACATGTGGGAAGCACATGTGGGGAAGTGGGACAGGAAAGGAAGGCAACCCCAAAAAGGGTGAGTGATCAAGCCTGTCGCCTCTGTGAGCACCTGGAGCTGGATCCCACTAGGGAGCTCCGGGAAATGGCGGCAGTAACACCTGCCTGGAAGCTGCCTCACCCGAAGGGAAGAGAGCTGGGGCGTTGGTGCCGCAGTCAGTCCCTGGTGGAGAGGTGTTCCCAGGAGGGCTCTGTCCTCGGGATTCCGTCCCGCCACGCCCTTGCTGAGTGCTGGTGGGGGAGAGAGCCCCCGGGTAGAGATGCAGGTGCTGGCTGCTGGGAGACAGGTGAGGGTGCAAGGATGTGGGCGTGGGGTGGAGGCGGGTGGTGGGAGTGATCGGAAAGAAGGGCAGAGCAGGTTGTCTGGAATCCAGGTGTGCTTAGAAAGTCTGGCTGAGAATTGTTTGCAAGGGTCGGGGGTGAGTCGGAGTCTCAGGTCTCAACCTGGACATTGATTCCTCAGAGAGGGACTCGACGCCACACCCCCAAGCTTCCCCCGCCCCAGCCCCGGCTGTCAGCCCTGCCACACCCCCTCCACGCCCTGTCCTTTCACCCCGGGCACATTTGTGCTTGGTCTCTCGAGAGCTGTGGCACTTTTATTTGCTGTCTGTTTCCCACTAAAACGTAGCTTCACGAGGACGCGGCGTCGCTGTATTCTGGTGCTCCTTGTTGGTTGAAATGAAGAAAACGATGAAATGGCAACATCAGGCTGGGCTGGGCAGGGGCTTTGGAGATGACGCATAAAAGGCCATTTTGAAGGGGAAAAAATGATAAAAACACAATGACAGGTGATATGTGGGGTCTGAAGGAATGACAAGAACTGAAGATGACTCCAAGTTTCCCACCCTAAGTGTTGAACTGCTACCTACAGGTGCAGAGGAGATGTGGGGGGAGGTCAAAGGGGGACAGAGGTGACAGATTTAGTCTACTCTGGATTTAAGCAAAGCACATTGAAGGAGGAAGTCTAAAATCACCAAGGGTTCTCTTAAACCTGAATACTGTCACAGAGCAAATTGCTACCGACAGCATCTAGTTTTCCCACGCTGCTACTGCAGATAACACACCGTGGGTCGGCTTAAAAATGAGAATTTATTGGCTCACGCTGTCGAGGGTGCAGAAGTCCAAAATGAAGGCCTCAGCAAGGCAAGGGGCAGGTGGACTTCCCAGGCTCCCCGAGGTCTGTACATGCTGGTGCTGGCTGCCGGTGGTCCTCGGGGGTCCGTGGCCGGTGACAGCCTCTCCTGTCTCACTTCTGTGACTTCCAGGTCCTTTTTGTCAGGGCTCCAGTAATCTGGATAAAGTCCCACCCTCATTCAGTTTGCTCACACCTTAACCAAAAATATAACGTCTTCAAAAAGTCCTATTCACTGTGGGTTCATCTCCACTGGGACCTGGGTTAAGATGAAGAATGTGTCTGCTGCCCCAGAGAGGTCATCCAGTTTGGGGCTTCCGGGAGGTGAATTGACACCCTAAATCACTGTCCCTATAGATCCAACAGCCTCACTCTCTCCTGGGCTAGTCAACCTAACAGTAAGCTCCTTTGCTTCTCTCCCACCCCGACACAACTAAAGAGAAATACACATGAATTCCCTCCATAAACACAGCTGAGCAAGCAGTGCGCAGACGCTCCTGGAGAGCCAGACAGCTCTGCCCCCTTCTGCGGAGGTCCCCATTTGGGCTTGGCCCCCTCGGAAGCAGCCCCTGCTGTACAGAGGCGTGTGGCACTGGGTCCCCAGGCAGTGAGGTCCACAGGCTAGAACGGCAGCCTCATCACACTGACACTGTGCTTTCTTCCCCCCAGTGATTTCCTGTCATCTGCTGGACGAGTGTGTCTTGTCATCCTTCCTAGAATGGCATGATTTCAGAACTAGAAGGTGCTGTCGGGATGAGCTGGTCCAACGCTCTCCTTTCACAAATGGGGAAACCGAAGCAGGAAGCTACCAGGACTTGTTCACGTGTGCACAGCTGGCGAGTCAGAACCAGCACCAGGGGAGCCCGGGTTTCCAGCTGTCCGTGGAGATTTGCAAGAACAAATGCTTTAGCACCCTGCGTTCCCCGGTACCTGTGCCCCGCTGCCGGCAAGGGGACCTCAGGACGCCGGGAGAGCCACAGTCAGGAGCTTCTCGGCTTTGTTGGAGGGGTTGCAACTTAAAAACTCGCTTTAATTGCTTTTGAGAGGAAAGCCTTTTACCCTTGGGTGGGGTCCTATCTTCAAGCCTACAGGCATCTTAAAATCAAGGCTTTTCTTTCAAATGTAACTCAGGAACCCCATAAATTGCCCCAAGTCTCTCGACCAGAGGCCTAGAGAAAACTGGGCAACAACGTTAACATTTTAGAAACAAAACTTTGATTTCCTGAAGTAGTTCTGCTTGGGCACTTACCTGCCTGCTCCCAGAGGAGGCTGGGGAAGCCTACGGGAGACAGGAGGCTGCACGGCTGCTGCTGAGAGGGATGGACTGGCCAGACCACCTGCCTCCAGGGTCCGGCCCCACCCCTTCTGCTCCTCTGGGCCCTGTGGCCTTAGGCAAGTCACTTGACTTCTTTTTTTTTAAAGATTTATTTATTTACTTTATCCATTTTAAACCCCCCCCCTTCCCCATTTGCTGCTTTGTGTCCATTCGCTGGGCAATTCTGTGTCTGTTTCCTGCCATCTCTTCTCATCCTCCTCCTCCAGTCTTCACCAGGATTCGATCCTGGAGACCTCCGATGTAGGAGAGAGGTGTTCTGCCATCCGTGCCACCTCAGTTCCTGGTTTTTGGAGCTTTTTGGAGCATCTCGTCTTGTCTCTCCCGTTACGTCATCATCTTGCTGCATGGCTCCCGGGGCCTGGCGGCTCAGCGGCACACAGAGCCTGGCAGCCCATGCGCCTTCTGTATATGTATATTTTATTTTACCAGGAGGTCCCAGGGATCGAACCCAGGTCCCTCCATATGGCAGACGGATGCCCAACCATTTGAGCCACATCCGCCCCCCTCACTTGACTTCTTTGTGCCTCAGTTTTCCTACCTGCAAAATGGGGGGTGGTGGGAATAGACCCCTCATAGGGTTGTTCCCAGGAATGACTTGATAGGTAGAAAGTTCTTAGGACTAAGCTCAAACCTGATCAATGGGATGTAAGGGCTGCGAGGATGAGGATGATGACAATAAAAACTCTCCCTCCCTGGCTTACTTTCTTCACTGATGTATGTCAGTGCCACAAATTCTCACTGTTACACTCCTCCCCCTTGGGTTAGGGCAGTATATCTCTGGTGCATGCTTTTGAAATAGAAATGGTGTTCTCTCACCCTTGTCCATTGTGTCCAATTTATTACAAAATCTTGTGGCTTGTTCTAAATCTCACTCAAAGTCTGCCCATTGCCCTTGTCCCAGTGCAGTCCAGCATCATGTTTCACCCAGCCATGCCTCAGTCAGGGGGATCAATCTAATATAGAAAGCTGGTGTCACTCCCTGCCTAAACTCTTCCATGGCTCCCCACCGCCCTTGGGGCAGAGTCCAGGCTCCCTCCCAGACTCCAGAGGCCCTCAGCCTTCAGCCTCCCTAGATCTCCTGGGGAGCACCTGTGACCCATGGTACTACTTCCAGCTGCTGAAAGCCTCCCCTCTGGCCCTGGGCCTTGGCATAAGCTCCTTCCCTCTGCATGGAACACTCTCCTCTCCTTTTTGCCTGGCTGCCCCCTATTCATTCTTGAGGTGTTGGCTTAGGAGTGCATTCTTCCAGGAAGCCCCCCCGGACCCCCGACCTGGCAGGGTTAGGAGTGCCTGTTATGGGCTCCCACGGCACCTGGACTACCCCATCAGAGGCCACAACACCCTGTGTTTGTCCACCATGCCCCTGGGGTGCACCCTCCGTGAGGACAGAAGGGCCCGTCATTTGGCCGAGGTGGCCAGTTAGGGCTCCACAGAAATTTTACTGTGTGAATAAAGAAACTGACAGTCCTTGTAAAAGGCCAAACTTTGCCCTTCCTGAAGCATGGGGTGAAGTCTCAAGCTTCTCACATGCACATGTGGTCCTCTGTTCCAGGAGTGCCTCTCCACGCTTGTCCACGGGGCATGATCCTTCCCCTCCTGTAAAAACACCACTGCCTCCAAGAAGCCTTCCTTACTTCCCACCCACCAAGCGCATACTCACCCCCATGTTCACACATCTCTCAGCATAATGGTTAGGAGTGCGGACTCAGCCAGTCCACCCGGTTCAAATCCCACCTCTGCCACTAACTAGCTGGGTGACCTTGGGCAGGTGACTTAGCCTCTCTGTGCTTCATTGTAGGAATGTTTGGGGATTCACTGAGTTAATATTTGAAAAACCCTTAGAACAATGCCTGGTACTTTAAGTGGTTTTCTTTTTTTAAATCAACCAAGAAAGAATATATATGCATGTCACCAATGTGTGTTATTCATCTTTATACCTGCTGAGTCTGGCAAACTGTTTCCACCTGGTAGAAGCTCAGAGAATGTCCATGGAATACATAAAAATCACACATCAGATTGGCTACCAGGGTCCAGCGGAAAGGGGATACAGGAAGGTGAGTTTTAAAAGCAAGGTGAGAAACTTGACGCATTTGGGGCAAGAGCTAGGTAAGGCTGTTGGGGTACCTGGGGCAGTCTTAAGGTCTGGGGCTTCAGGTAGAGAACACGGAATTTCCAGGCAAGATTGGGAAGACCAGCTTCCTGCACTCTCCCGATCCGCCTGGCTGCCTGGCGTTCTGGACAGTATCAGCCTCCATGCCGGCGTAGGTGGGGAGCCAGTCCTCGACCAGGAGCCTGGAGGAGCTGGTGGGCCCATCTGAGTGGAGTCTGAGGGGGCTGGTCCGAGGCAGCCTGGGGACAACAGGCTGAGCCCAGGCAGATGGGCTTCCTGGAAGAGTGCGCCTCTATGCTGAGCCCCCCAGGGTAAGCAGGAGGTGGCCAGGGAAATAGGGAGAGGGGAGTGTTCCACGCAGAGGGAAGGAGCTCGTGCCAAGGCCCAGGGCCCGAGAGGCTGGAGGCACACACCTAGATCATCGGTAGAAGGGGCTGTGAGGCTCCCTGTGAGGTCAGGGGAGGCTGTGTGCTGAGGGCCTCCGGGGGCTATAGGGAATCTGGACTCTAGCCTCAGAGCCCTGGGGAGCTGTGGAGGGATTTAGGGAGAGGTTTAGGCAGCTGAGGATAAGCAGGAGACAGCTGGGACCAATCCAACGCTGGGGCCATCCCACACCCCAGGCAGCCCCCAGTGAGCCTGATGGATGGACGCGTGGCTTCCCTGGCGTGACACCATGGAAATGCTGCCACTGAGCAGATGAAGACGGTGGCCAAACTCTAAGCCCAAAGTCACGGCAATAACCTCCAGGGAACAAAAATACAAATCAGAGGACAAGAGCTCAGGAGAGATCAGAGGAGAGGGGCTGTGATGGGGCATGACCCAGCAAAGAAGGGGAAGAAAAAAATGAAAATAAAGCCACTGCAGAAAGGAAAGTGATTTAGGCAGAAGCTCAAGGAAGGGTCCGTGACAAACGCATGGCAAAGAGCAGAGGAATGAGAAAAGTGACCCGAATGAAATGGGAGCAGGGCCTTCACGGTACAGAAACCCATTTCACTTTTTCACTTTGTTTGCCCCAGCGCTTCTCAATCTGAGCTGACCTTGCTACCCCATATTTTAGAAATACCTATTAACGTCCCATTAAACTCAGGTTCCACCAAGTACATTTCGGGAAATGCGGCTCTAGAGCAATAGTTCTCAATCACCAGTGACTTTGTCCCCCAGAGGACATTTGTCCTGACTGAGGGGGTGCTCCTGGCTTCTGGTGGGTGGGCTGCTCTCTGCTTCCTGCCATGGGAGTGGAGAGCAGGTCCACGAGAGCGCTATCTACCTAGAAAGCACGAGGACCCTGGCCCAGGACCCTCGTGGGGGGTGGGGGGAGTCAGCAGTCTAGCGCGGCTCTGGAGGGCAGAAACTTCCAGACCATGCGTCCTCGTCCTTCCCGTTTTCCTCCTTCGACAGCCCCATTCGAGTGCATTCAAATGAGGCTGAATGAGTTTCTATTTTACTCCTTTACTTCATCGCCCATCTTCAAAATGCCAAATGATGCCACTTGCCCTGGGGAAAGTCGTTTTGCCCTTCGATCCCGCTGACTGATTGGCTGCGTTTCCTTCACACTGATGTGAAAGCACCAAAGACAAAGAGACTCACCTCGGCCTCTTTCCCAGCTCTGGGCTTGCTTTGGTAATAAAATCACAAGCTGCCACTTCCATATCCTGAAAGAGACGTGCATAATAATTTATTCCCCCCAAAAGCTTAACTATGATACAGCCACATTATAAAATATTACGCAGCCACTAAAAACGCATATTTTGAAGAACTATTTAGGGAAATGGACAAAATGTTCACATGACGGTGTTAGCTGAAAAGAAGCAGAACATAATATGATTTCAAGTTTGTAAAAATAAAATAACAGAGAGAAAAAAAGGAGTAGAACGAAAAAGCAGAGAAACATTATCTTTCATCTCCAGATAGAAGAGGATGGGTAATTTGTCTACTTCTGTGTACTTTTCATATTTGCCCATTTTCCCTACAAGAATATGTATTACTTAGATAATCCAAGTTTGAGTTCATTTGCAAAAGAACGTTTAAGTCCTAGCTCTCTCCAAGCTCAGAGGACAGCCATGAAGCCTCACACGCCATACCCCCAAGACCCCACACCTAAAGCCACCAGCCACCATTCCCCCTAATTTATCATGAAGAATCTCCCCAAAGTTGGCCCAGGGAGGGCATCTGTGGGTGATTCCTTTCTGGGGTGTGGGTGGGCAGGAGAGGGCCATTTGGGAACACGCAACGTGGCTCGTTGTTATTGCAGAGCCAGAAACACAAAAGAAGTACTCTAATAGCACAAACCCTTTCCAACACTGAGGCAGCTCCACCCTTACCCCTGTGCCCCCAAACTCACTCTGTCCCACCAACTTTAACACCCATGGAAACTCCCAGGACCCAGCTGGCCCGACAAGAGGCTCCCAGGCCCAGGACCTTCTCCCAGACCTTGGAGGGCCATGAGAGGGTACACCTGTCTGTTCCAGATCACGGGGTGCCCCTGCCCCAGAGGGGGTACCTGGCCAGTGACAGCTGGGCCAACAAGATGCCCCATTAGGGAAACCAGCTACAGTCTCGAAAGAAAAAGAGGCTGCCAGGAGCTCCCTCCCCAGACCCAGGTCTTGGACTTTGAGCCTGGGAAGTCCACCTGCCCTTGCCCCACCACCCTCGGCACTTCCCATCACGTCACACACCAGAGCAGGCAGGTGAGCGGATGAGCTGACACACTGGTGGTGGGCTGTGCTGCCAGACTCTAGCTCCATTCATTCAAGCCCCACTCCCTGGGGACCTCTGACTGTGTGGCAGGGTGAATGCTAGGACCTGGGGGTGGGGGACAAACACCTGGCCGCTGCCACTGTAGAACACAGCGGTTCTCACGGCATTAGCATCACCTGGGGGACTCATTAAACCACCCCCAGAGTTTTTTGATTCAGCAAATGTGGGTGGAGCCCAAGAACTTGCTGATGAGTCCCAAGGTGATGCTGGGTGCTGGTCAGGGGACCCCACTGGGAGAGCCCAGGGGAGAGAGCCCGGCCGGAGCCCATCGGCCCCTCCTCCCAGCACCCCTTGGAGGTGGCGCTGCTGAGCCTGGCGCGGAGGCTGGCAGGACGCGGGCACAGGTCCAGGCTGGCCCTGGCTCGCGGAAGCCACTCAGCACCGCAGAGGACAAACCCCCACCCCTGCACACCCAGGAAATCTCTGTCTTGGAGTGGGGGAGGGGCAGGGCAGCGTCCTGTCCCCCTCGCTCCCCAGCCTTTGTCTCCAGGGTGGCACCTGGGCCGAGCAGGAGCCGGCTGGGCCCCAGCCGAGGCTCATGGGGTGCAGGTTTCTTGTACACACCTGGAGGTGCTGAGGACACAGGGCCCAGAGCGCGGGGATTTTGCTCGGAGTTGGTGAAAATTGGTGGATGTGTGCAGTGGGGGAGGTGGCGGCACTGGGCAGATTAGTAAATTATTCACACATCTCTGTCTCCCAGAAGGACAGCGGCCTTCCACTCCCTCACACCCACCGGCACCCTTAGACTTGTTTGTAATCCATGCTTAAAGGAGGCGAAAGGGAAAAAAAATCAGAATTTTTAATTAAGAAATTAAGCCACCCCCTCCCTAAATATCGGATTCTGCCGTTTTTTGCCTGCAGGAAGGGGGAGGGGAGAGGCCAGCCCTGGCATGAAAATGGTTTTCATCATCCGCAAAATCCCATGCCCAAAACGGCCCCAGCGTTGCCCAGGCAACTAGCGGCTCCCCTCCCCTCCCTCCCCACCCCGCGCCGTTTGCATATTGCCGCATATTTCTATCATCTCTTTGCAGGCACAGTTCATAAACACGCGGCCCAATAAAGAACGTTATCACCAAGACCTGCAGCCCCGCTGCGCAGCAGATGCAATTTCATGCGGCAAGGGCAGCGGATTGCTTGGGTGCCCTGCAAAGGTGATGCCGCTTCTTCAAGGCAGTGCAGACCCGGAGATGAAGTCGGCCTCGCGCTTCTCCGGGGGCGTGGGGGGCTGGGCAGACACCACACGCAGGGGGCAGCGCTGGGAGCCTCAGGGCAGAACCGTCTTGCCCCGGTCTCGGATTAGTCCCCCAGACTCCTTCTTGCCCCTCGCTCCCCTCCTTTCTTGTCAGAGGGCCGAGGCCCGGGGATGTGGGCCTTTTCAAATGAATTATCCTCTCTTCCCGGGAATTACTCGGGCTCCAGGGGCAGCGGGGGTGGGGCGGAGGCTGCCACCGTCGAAGATCAAGGTCAATTCTTCACGTCCGTGACCAGCCCTGCAAGTTGGGGAGACGGTGCTGGGAATTGTGGGGTGTCTCTTCACTGGTTCTGTGCTGAGAGGGTTCTGGGAGGCCCTCAGAGGCCGGGACCTGCCTGTGCCCCCCACTCCACCCCCCCAGGCTCGCACAGACTGCTTCGCTGCTTAAAAAGTAAAGGTGTGGCTGGGCTCCGAGGAGGGAGGCCCATCTGGAAGAAGAGGGGAGAGCCTCTGACCTTGGGGTGCCCCCAGTGTCCTTGGGCAAAGATGAGGAGGCGAGGCTGGCCGGGCCACCCTCTGGGAGTCCACTTAGCCAGTTGGCCCCAGCCCCCAGGCAACACAGCCGCCACCCATACCCTGTCCAGGAGCTGGTCTGATCTGGGGGGCTGCCCAAGCCGGGGTCCCTGCACTGCACCCCCCAACACTGCTCTCAACTGCTCCGGGGCCTTGCCACCCCCAGCCTGACGTGAGCACATGGACTGCAAACTGTCCTACCCACCCCTCTAAAGAATTCTCAGAAAAGGAGAGCTGGGAAGGAGGTGGGCAAGAGGCCTCTGTTCCCACTTTTTGGAGGATTTGAGCTTGGGGAAAGGTCCTGGTTCTCGCTGAAGCTGGATTTTCAGTGCTCGAGGTGGTGGAGGTAAACATGAGCAGCTTCTAGGGAACGAGGCCAGCTGGCTCCAGGCCCACACGTGCCTGCTACTGCAGATGAGCTCTCCTTGGCTCTGACCTGGTTCCCCCCTTTTTCCTTCCCACAAAGAAGAAGCATGGCCCTTTAGTAAAGATTTTCAGGCCCAGGGCCAAGGTCTGCAAACTGGGGCCTGAGAAACTCGTGGCCCACGACCGACCAAGAGGGACCTCCCTGCCTCTTCCCACAGGCTCCGTGGGTGCAGAGCGGAGGAGAGAAAACTGCAGGTGACCACAGGGTGCTGCTACAGCAGCCTCTTAAATTTCCCACGGAGGGAAAGGAGAAGCCATGCTACCCCGTTTCTTCCGTGCCAGAAGAGAGGTTCAAGAGCGCGAGGTGTTTTTTAACTTTCTTTGTATACAGAAGGAAGTTAGTAAATTCAATTTCTCTTTCTCACCTTGAGTACATTTCCCAAAAAAAGCAACCGCGCATCAGATTTGTATTCAGCAATGAGGGTCTTTGTAGCACAGCAAGTTCACGATCAATCTTTCTCTCTCCTAAACCCTTAAACCCTGACACCATAAAGCATCTAGAGGCCATCAGGTGATCAGGTCCCCTCACCTGTGGGACCATCAAATGGAGGAAAACTGGGCTGAAAAATGGTATGGCGTCCCCGTGCCCCTCCTCCCACGACGCGCCTTCACCTCGCTGGGTTTTGTCATTGGGGTCAGACACATGCTCCCTCTCTGTCTTCCTCCATCGTGACAGGGCTCGCCAGTGTGTGTGGTCAGCCTCAGGGCCACACATCCTCGTGGCTGTCCTTCGTCCTGGAGAAGAGATTGGGGTGGACAGTCTGTCCCCCTCGGTCCCATCCCCGCTACCCACGGAGGACCATTGGTCAGACGAGGTCCCACATCAACCCCACGTTGCGGGAGGGGCCTTGGTCTCCGTGGCCGGGGTCCCAGGCGGGGGTGAGAGGACGCTGACTTGAGTCCCTGGGCCGTCCCAGCTGCCTCCTGATCTCCAGGTGGCCCTTCAGCGAAAGGGCAACTCGAAAGGGAAGTCATAGCCCCATTTCTGCAGAAGTTGACCCCCTTCTCCCCAAGGTCTGGGAGCGTGTTCCTCCTGACAGCCGGTGCTTCCAGCTTAACTCCCCCGCACAACCAAGAGTCTTTCCTAACTGGTCTGTGCTGCTGCCTCCGTGAGGAGAGAGTGGGGGGGCTCCAAGGAGGGGAAGCAGAAAGGCAGCATGTGCCCAGGCTAAAACAAACTCCAGCTCCCTTCTGGAGGCCAGGCACACACGTTCGCTCCGTGTAAGGTGCCCACGACGGGCTGGGAGTGGTCGGGAGCCTTACCTGGGGCTTCTGACTTAACGTCAGCAAATAGTGACAAGACGCATGCCAGAGAAGGAGAAGGAAGAGGTGGAGTCGAGCATGATTGGCGGAACTCCGTGATCCAAAGGGCTCCTAGCACAAAAGATGACGACGACAATAATAATCGCAGCTGCCATGCGTGTGCCCCGGCCATGTGCCAGCCGGAGCTCCAAGGGCTTCGGGTCACGCCATTTAAGGCTCAGAGACTTACATGACAGGTTCCTCTACTATCCCTCCTGCACAGGTGGTGAATTGAGCACACCCTGTATCGATCATGTGCTCCAAATCACACGGATAGTACATGGTTGAGCTGAGATTTGAACCCAGGACCGTCCGACTCCAGGGTCTGAGTGTTTAACCATTATGCTGTCCCCCCTTTTTATAGAGGAAGGTGAGGAATAAGCAAGGGGAAATGAAAGAATGAAACAGGAGGCCGAGGCCAGCTTGGGGGAGGCAAAGTCTCACATTCAAGCCTGGGGGTCTGCGTGTCACCCTCCCCTCTCCCCTTTTTATTTCTGAGCCCGGCTCAGCATCAGTGTCAATCCAGAAGGAAACCCCAGGCCTCCCCCTGCCTCTCAGGGAGGGCGCGCCAGAGCCCCTGGCCGCGATCTGGCCACAGGCAGCCCCTGTGGCTGAGGTGAGGGGGCAGGTTGAGTGGTGACCCACAATCCCCAGTGCCACGCCCACTGCCTCTGGGGTCCTCGTGCTGGGCCTGGCTGCCTCCCAGGGTCTGGGGGTACTCCCCTCAGCGGGCCCCCTGGACGTAACCCTTAGCTTGCTTAGCCCTGGAGTGTCTGCCTGCCTCCTCCTTCTCTGTCCCTGATCCATTTCAGCTGCATCCCAGCTTGTTCCCCGGGACACAGGTGCAGGGGTGGGCTGGAGGTCTGCCCATCTCTTCCCAAGTCACAGTGAAGTCATCGTGATAAAATTGACAGTGATCATGGTGGGAACATGTACGCTATGGAAACTGGCAAATGCTGTAACTCAGGGCTTCCCCCCAGAGGTCCAGTTGTCAGACCTTGTGACGACAGGTGACCCTAGCAAAGTCGGTCTGGGCTAGACCCTATTTTCAAAGTTGCCCCCAGGGCTGCTCATGGCTGAGCCAGGGAGAGCTGCAGAAGAGGCGAGAATTTCAGGCTGGACCTGAGGGTCCTTTCAGGAGAAAGGCCATTTCCTCCTTGGCCTGCCCGTCAGCAGCTTCGGGGAGGGCGCCCTTCAGGTGCTCTTTATGTTGACTTACAGGTTCCCAGAAGGCAGAGCGTCCCGGATACCCCAAACCAGTCTCAGCTCTGCCAGTAGCTGTGTCACTTGACGTCTCTGGACCTCATCCACAAAAGGGAAGACAAAGCGCTCGACTGGTAGCTCTCCAGGTCTGGCATGCATATGAAACACCCGGCACTTGTTAAAATGCAGATTCCCAGACAGAAACACACACTTATAAAAATACAAGTCTCGGGGAGTGGGGCTGGGAAAGTGCCTTGATTCCCATGCAGGTGGCCTCAGTCGCCAGGCAATGCATCCCAACCCACAGATATCTGAGGAGCGGCAGTGTCACCGCCAGCTGGTCGCTTTCTCTATCAACAAATGCTGGGTTCCAGCGGCTGAAGAAAATGGGTCAAAGTCGGAGTGGTGGTCGTGGTCCTGGAGGTGGCAAGAAGGATGACAAGGACAAGAAACAGAAATATGAACCCCTGTACCAACTAGAGTGGGGAAAAGAGGAAGAGAACAAAAGAACCAGGTGCTGCCAGCAAACTGCCACTGCTGACACCTCACACTCAGTGCCAGTTAAAATGATTGAAGTTGGAGAGAATTAAAGGCTATCTTCTCATGGAGGAAGAATTCACTAGAAATCAGGAACAAATGAAACCATTAGAGGAAAAGCATGAGGAGGAAAGATCAAAAGGGGGTGTTCTGAGGGCTCCCCAATGTCGGTAGGAAGCTTGGAAGAGATCATGGATGACAATCACGCCACCGTGTCTACGTCAGTGGGCTCAGAACACTGTGTCAGCATTCTTTCGTTTGTGGACAGGGAGCTGCTGGAACCAGGCTGCTCTGTCCTGCTCAACCACAGGTGCATGCGGTGATGGGGTGCTGATGGATGACACCGATCTCCTAGTCACGGTGACAAAGGTGGAAAAAGCCCCGCAGGAGACCTGTAGGCTGATATTGGGGTTTGGACAACCAAATTCAGGAAATTAAGGAATATGTGGAGCTTCCTCTCACACATCTCGAATACTATGCAGAGATGGATATAAAGACCCCCTAAAGGGGTCATTCTCCATGGTTCACCTGGCACAGGTAAAACATTGTTAGCCAAAGCAGTAGCAGACAAACTTCAGCCACTTTCTTGAGAGCAGTCGGCTCTGAACTTATTCAGAAGTACCTAGGAGATGGGCCCAAACTTGTGCGGGAATTGTTTCGAGTTGCTGAAGAATCTGCACCATCCATTGTGTTTATTGATGAAATTGATGCCATTGGGACAAAAAGATATGACTCGAGTTCCGGTGGTGAGAGAGAAATTCAGCAAACAGTGTTGGAAATTTTGAACCAGTTGGATGGATTTGATTCAAGGGGAGATGTGAAAGTTATCATGGCCACAAACCGACTAGAAACTTTGGATCCAGCATTTTTCAGACCAGGCGGCATCGACAGGATGATTGAGCTCCCCCTGCCCGACGAGAAGACCAAGAAGCGCATCTTCCAGATTCACGCGAGCAGGACGCCATTGGCCGAGGATGTAACCCTGGACGACTTGATCATGGCTAAAGATGACCTCTCTGGTGCCGACATCAAGGCAATCTGTACAGAAGCGGGTCTGGTGGCCTTGAGATAACGGAGCGAAAGTAACAAATGAAGACTTCAAAAAATCTAAAGAAAATGTTCTTCATGAAAAAACAAGAAAGTTGCAAATATTCTCGCTGTCCTGATTTTATGATAATCAGGGTAGGCTAAACATTTGCTATATTAGAAACCACGCATGTGTTTTTCTCCCTAGGTCTGGTTTTTAGGATGCTGGTGATAAACTAAGCCTGATTTATTATACGACCATCCTTTATGGGAAAGTGACTGTAACTCTAGGTATCTTTGGTCAACCTTGAGAGATATAGCAGGGGGGCGGATGTGGCTCAAATGGTTGGATGTCCGTCTCCCATATGGAGGGACATGGGCTCGATCCCCAGGACTTCCCGGCAAAAATTTTAAAAATTATATAGAAGGCACGCAAGTTGCCAGGTCCCATGAGCGGGTGCGCCATCAGGCCCTGCAAGCAGGTGAGCCCCCCAGGCCCTGTGTGCAGGTATACCGTCAGGCCCCACGAGAAGGTGAGCCCCCGAGGCCCCACGGGCAGGTGCACCACCAGGCCGTGCCGAGCCACGCAGCAAGATGATGACATAACAGGAGAGTGCCACAAGGAAGAGCCAAGATGAGACACGCTGAAAAACCAGGAACTAAGGTGGCGCAGGTGGTAGGACACCTTGCTCCCACATCAGAGGTACCAAAGATCCAGTGAAGACAGGAGGAGAAGCATGAGAAGAGAGGGCAGGAAACAGACACAGAGAGTTGCCCAGTGAATGGACACAGAAACAGCAAAAACAGGGTGTGGGGGGGTTAAAATGGATAAAAGTAAGTAAATAAATAAATCTTTTTAGAAAAAAGTGTAGGGGAGTAAGATACAGACAATAGTTAGTAGTAAAACTTTGAGGATGCTCTTTCATAATTTGTTAACAAATGTTTCACAACAATGTAAAGTAATTGTGGTGGGGTGATGTGTGGGAGCCCTGCATGATGTTATGCATGTTTGTTTTGTAAGTTCATGATGTTTACTGAACACTTATAGTTTATGTATGTTCACGTATCAATGATATACTTCAATAAATTGTTTTTAAAATGAAAAAAAAAAAAAAAAAAAACAGAAAGTACCCCGAGGGGCTATATCTCTAAGTGAATCACATGCCTTCAGAGAAATGGTCGGGCATTTTCGCAATCCCTCGGCGGGTGAGCTTGGGGAAGCTGCCTGGGGAAACACATATTCCTGTTGATTTTTACTGGCACAGCACTCTGTGTCTCTTTTTGAGTATGATGTGTAGGATGCCCCTTGGGCATTCATCTTTTGGTCACTGTGCAGCACTGTTTCCCAATAAAGCACATTCTTTCAGAATAGTTGAAAAAAAAAAAAAATGCTGCCAGTGCAATAGCTGTGAGGACGGATTTGAACATCTTTGGCATTAAATAGGACCCATATGGCTCAACAGTTCCAAAGGCTGGTATAGCCCCCAAAGAATGAAAATGGGGACTTAAACATCCGTGCCCACCAATGTCCACAGTAGCTTTATTCACAATAGCCAACGAGTAGAAACAACCCATGTGTCCATCAACAGAAGAAGGGACAACAAAATGTGGTCTAGCCATGCAGTGGAATAGTATGCAGCCGTTAAAAAGGAATGAAGTTCTGATCCATGCTACACGTGGGTGAACCTTGAAAGCATTATGCTGAGTGAAATAAGCCAGACACAAAAGGACAAATATGATTTGATCCCACTTAAACGAACTACCTAGAATAAGCAAATTCATAGGGGAAAAAAAGTAGAGTCAGAGACTACCAGGTTCTGGGGAGAGGGGCGAATGGGGACTGACTGCTTCCTGGGTACAGAGTTTCTGTTTGGGATGATAGAAAAAAAAAAAAAACGGAAATAGATGGTGATGGTAGCACAATATTGGGAACGTAATTAATGCCACTGAATTGTACACTTAAAACAGTTAAAATGGCACATTTTATGTGATATATATATTTTTTTACAATAAAATAAAACTTCCAAAAAGGAGCTGTGGCCTTCAGGGTTGCCTCCAGCCTGCCATGCAGGGCCACGGGGCCTAATTGTGGCCACGCTCCTCATAACCACCAGCCCATGCGGGAGTGCCACGAGGGCTTGTTGACTCCCCAAACCATACGTTAAACATTTGGAAAGAACAAATAATCCCCACACAAACAGCAAAAGGAGAGGAAACTTTCATCAGCCAAGGCACTGTAAATCTTTATGTATTTTATGAATCTCACTTACATTTCTTGTTCCGACTTGTGCATAAAACTTCTCCAGATTTACACAAGCCAACTACATAAGTCATTCCCTTCCCAATTGGGCCCTATATCTTGATGACCTTTTAGAAACCAATGGCTGCTTTTGTGTTGTTATCCGTAATTGGAAAAGCACTGGAGATAAGAAAATTTATGGCGGTGAATGTTCTACCTGAGCAAAGCCACAACAAAAGCCAGGCACCTCGGAGAGGGGCTGTGGAGGAGGAAGGCACTCTCCCTGCTGTCAGGTGTTGCTGTCTCCAGCCACCAGGCCCCAAGGTGTGCTCAGACAGGACCCGGCAGGCCCTCTCATTTCGGGCAGTGGTCCAGGGGCAACTTTATTTTCTGTAGATGCAGGTCTAAAGAGATACCATCCTTCCCCATTTGAGTTTCCTCCCATCTCCACATCCACATAAACTGTGCTTTAATGGAGTTAAAAGAGGGACCAAGGCAGAGGGGTCTGGGAGAGAGATGGGGTTCGGGCTCACATGCTGGTCCCTCTTCAGTTCCCTATGGTTTACTGAGGACCTACTAAGTGCCGCGTAGCGTTCTACTGCAGTGAACAAGTTATACAGAAAGCTGTATAGCTGCTTGTATGGAGGACAACTGGAGGATTTTTTAAGGAAGAGAGTGAGAACACACCTTAACACACCTTCGTGGTGTTAAGCCTATAGGACCCGAGATCTAATCGCATGGCTTAGGCACAGAGGGCAACAGTGAACAGCCTTCATCTCCATCAGAGGGGCCAACAGCTGCCCCCTCCCCTGAACGGCCTCATGGAAACTGGGTGCTTCCCAGGCAGCAGGGATAGGCTAAGAAAACTCACGATCTTAATGCCAGCAGCCAGGAGAGCACAGGAAGGCACGCGGCGATGCAATCTGCCTTTATGAGGCACCTTTGATGTTCCAAGGACTCAGCCCGGGAGCTTTAACTACAAACACAGCCACCCAGGTCTCTAGGGAGCACCGAGCCTGTGGTTCCTGGCAGCTTTATCCTCAGATAGAAAGAGGGGCAGGCTCTTCCTCAAAGCAGAGACTACTGTCACCAAGGGCAGGTTGATACTGCCGCGAGCCCTCCCTCTACCTGGCTGCGTGATCCAGAGGAATCCCTTAATTTCTCTGAGCCTCACATTGCTGTAGGAGGAGAGAGTAGATGGAGGTGGATAGAAGACAGCCAGCTGGAAGTAGAGGCATTTGAGACCAAGAGCCAAGCAAGGGCCCAGGGGAGGTCGCCAATGGCACCTCGGCCAGGTGTCCTGGCAATCACCTCCACCATGGCCACCAAGAGCTTGGGGTGCGGCGCCCATGGAAGACTTCAGCATCAGGGGGATGACTCATCATGAATCGATTTGCCAGCCCACATTTGGAGATCCCAGGCTTGGAAAGGACCAGAGCTTGCCACGGAAGAGCAACCAAGGACAAAATGAATTTATTAGCAACTGATGACATTATGGGGCTCACCAGCCGGCAGATTCAGCTCCCCAGAACGAGGAAGGCACAGCAGCATCCTTGAAAAATGAAATATCACAGGGCGAGGGGGTTGGCCGAGATAAGGGTGTCTCCTGCCAAGGTCCTCAGGGACCAAGCTGGAATCTCCACCCCACGCTCACCTGTCTGTGAACCAGGACACAAGCCCATTCCCTCATGCTGCCTCGATGGTAGATTCATCTGAACCCTCCAGAGGTGTGACTCAGCCACACCCAAAGCCCAGCTCTCATCCCTGCGCCGTGCAATTATTGGGCACCAACTCTATGCAAGACATTAGAAAAGATCCACAGAGGGAGGCGGCTGTGGCTCAATCAGTAGGGCTCCCGTTTACCATATGGGAGGCCCCGGGAATCGAACCCGGGGCCTCCTGGTGAAGGCAAGCCCGCCCGCATGGCGTGGTTAGCTGACCCAGCGAGCACAAGCAGCAAGGGGGGGAATAAATGAATAAATAAATAAAATCTTTAAAAAAAAAAAAAGAAAAGATCCACAGAAGATGGTGTAACTTCAGGGATGAGCTGGGACTCAGGTGCTGCAGGGTGGGTCCCAGCCCTGGCTCTCAGACTCACCTTTGAACAAATCGCTTAACCCCTGGGAGCCTCAGTTTCTTTATCTGTCAGTGGGAGAATCAACAGGGAGGTGTGAGAATTAAATGAGATTGGGCTGGGCTCTGGTTATAGAGACAGCGACTACTCCTGCCCCCTTCCCCCTCTCTGCAGAGACCCAAGTCTTCTGTTTCTGAGGTTGGAAAAAGGCTTGCCTGGAGAAAGAGCTAAAGGAAGCAGGTGACTCGTCACAAGCAAGTCCGTGACACCAACGGGAAGGAGCCCCCAGCCCAGCGCTGGCCTCTTTGGCTGGTACATGGGCATGGGGCCGTGCAGGGGGCAGGAGGGAATTACTAGCTCTGGGTGGGTGAAAATGCTTACGCCTCTCGGGGCGGCTAGCCATAGAGGGCAAAATGGCCAGAGACTAATTTGGAGACACCCCAGACAATAATCTTTCTGAAGCTGAGTGAAAGGCTAAGCCCTTGGAGCCAGGCAGCCTGAATTCCAATCCCCCATGAAATTGGGCAAATGACCCTGTCTGTGCCTCACTTTCCCCTCCTACAGCCGGATCTACCTTGTGGGCTGGGGAGGCTACACTGAGATGACAGGTAAAGCTCATAGTAGGTGGGCTGGGGAAGCTGCACTGAGATGACAGGGTAAAGCGCATAGTAGGTAGGCTGGGGAAGCTGCACTGAGATGACAGGTAAAGCTCTTAGTAGGTGGGCTGGGGAAGCTGCACTGAGATGACAGAGTAAAGCGCATAGTAGGTGGGCTGGGGAAGCTGCACTGAGATGACAGGGTAAAGCACTTAGTAGGTGGGCTGGGGAGGCTACATTGAGATGACAGGTAAAGTGCTTAGTAGGTGGGCTGGGGAAGCTGCACTGAGGTGACAGGGAGGCAGGCAATGCTTCTGGGTCAGGCTGTGGACCCCTTTCTACGTGGGGGAGTCTGCTGGTGGTGGGGAGCAGTGGGGGCTACGGCAGTCTCCGGCAGTTGGGCAAAGACGCTGCGGTGCTGCTGCTCCCACCCGGGAAGAAGCAGAGCCACTACCTCCAGCCCCCACCTTTAGTGTGACCCCTCCCTCCCCAGGCATCCTTTCCACAGCCCAAGAACCACTTTAGAGGCTTAACTCACAGTGCCTGGATGAGCTCCGAAGGCCCGAATCCCCTACAATATTGGGAAACTGGGGGTGGGGGTGGGGTGGCGTGCCTGTGCCAGAGCAGGGGCTGAAGTTATCGTCAGACCCCCAAGGAACATGACACCCCAAAACCAAGGCTGTCACTCTCATTCAGCCACCTGCTTAGTGCACTGGGAAAGAAACCTCAGGGATTTAAACTCCCACTTGAATTCCATGCCAGCTGGCAGAGCATAAAAAAGTGAAAGGCACTAAATCCTAGGCAAGAAAATGAGATGCTTTCCCCCTGTGGGAGCTGGTGTTCTCCCCGTGCAGATAAAAGTCCACATGGTAGGCGCTGGCGAGGTTGGCCCCTGCTGGCCCAGTTAAACGGTGAGGGTGGCTCCTGCGCCCAGCGGCTGCACACAGCTGCTTTCCCTCGGGCTCTGGAATTTTGGTAGTTGCTCAGCAGAGGTGCCTAGGAGCCCCCAGTGTAAACCCTGGACCCTTGGGCTTACCTGGGCATTTTCGTTGCTGGGGGAGAGTGGGCTCTGCTTGCCCCTCCTGGGGGAGGGGCACGAGGAAGCTGCATGTGGACCCCCGCAGCCTCCTCCTGTGTCCTTTTCCTTTCAGTCCATTGTGCATCCTTCCAAGGTCACCCTTAGCTGTGAGCACAGCCGGGTGCTGAGTCCCAGGAGGCCTTCTAGCAAGTGTCCCAACATGGGCATGGTCTTGGGGGCCCCCGATATACTCCCCCTTCCCAATTTCTCCAGCCAGGAATAAAGAGGGGTACCCACGCTGAACCCAGGTCTTTCTGCTGCTCCCACTCTAGAAGTTCCCCTGCTGTCCCTCTCTCCCTCTGGACCACCGAGGAAGGTAGGCACAGCAGAGGTATGGGGGCCGCTAAATGATGAAATGTGGATGCAGCTGAGATTTCAAATACAGGACCTAAAGTGCTAACCATAAAGGGAAAAATAGTGATAAACTGAAATTTGTTAAAATTCAAAACTTGTGTTCATCAATAGTCAATGGGATTAATGAATGAAAAGGCAAGCTACAGACTGGAAGGAGTTATTTCATATCTATAACCTGAGCAAGGACTTGCATCCAAAATATATAAAGAGTTCTTACAAATCAATAAGAAAAAGGCAGACAGCCCACTATAAAAAGGGGTCAAGGGCTGGATCAGGCATTTCACAGAAGTGACAGTGGTCAGTAAGCAGATGAAAAGGTGGCCCATGTCCTAGTGACCAGGGATCTGCTCGCTAAATCCACTGAGGGCTAATGTGCCTACATTGTGAGAAAGGCTCCAGTGAAGGAGCCTGACACTGCCAAGTGTCGACAAGGATGTGGAGCAACTGGAACTCCAACATGCTGCTGGTGGGAATGTAAAACGGTACAACCACTTTAGAAAACTGTTTGGCAGTATCTGCTAGCTCCACTCCCAGGCATCCTCCCAACATAAATGTATACTTGTCGTCTCCAAAACACATGACAAGAATGTTCACTGCAGCACGATGCCTGATAGCCTTCGACTGGAAACTGCCCCAGTTTCATCTACGGTATGATGGATAAATATATGGCGGTGCAATCGCACAATAAAACGCACAGCAGGGAGAAAGAATGATGCACATCTGCACACAACGTGGCCTCGGAAAGGCGTTGAGGGAGGCTCCAGGCTGCTGGCAGCGTTGTGTGTCTTGACACAGGAGCAGGTTGAGCTAATCTATGAGAGCCTGCACATGAGCCAGGGGGCATGTGCCACACACACCCCCTGCTCAGCTGTGTGGGCCTTGCCGGTAGCCCCAGGGGTATGGCCCTCCCCTCCGGCCCCTCCCTCCAGCCCCCCCTCACAGGCCTGGTCTTCCTAGCTCTAATCCACCCCACACAGCTTCCAGAGAGCTGAAGCTCAAAACCCTGCCCTCCTCAAAACCCCTCCGTGGAGCCTGGCGGCCCTCGGCTGAGATCCAGCTCCTTGGTACGGCCAAGGACCCTTCCCCAGGAGGCTCCAGCCTCCACCTCCAGTTTCACCTCCCACCACACGCCCCCTCCATGCGGGCTCTCTCACATCCTTGCTGGGCCCTAACATCTTGCACACCTCTGAGCCTTTGCACTTCCTATTCCCATCACCTGTAAGGACCATAATTAACGTAATCACGTGCTCACATATTTATCTCTTGAGCCTGGTAGGTTATCGCTAACCATCAGAAAGTCTCAAAAGCCACAGCAGAAGGGTAGACCCAGGGGAACCAGCTTGCTGGTGGGTAGAAAGGGGCCTCACAGTCAGAGGGACCAGCTAAGACTTAAATCACGGCCGTTGCTTCCCAGCCTACCCCTCCTCCGGTGCCTTCCCATCGCACTTGGAAGGAAATCCAAACTCCTTGTGCTGGAGGACAAAACCCGGCACGGTCTGGCTCCGCCGCCCTCCCAGCCCCCTCCTGCACGCCCCCTCTCCCTCCTACTCCAGCCCAGAGACCCCTTTCCTGTCCCGTGAGCCTGCCAAGCTTGTCCCCACCTTGAGGGTCTCTGCATTCACTGCTCCTTCTGCCCGTCCTCTGCAGGGCTGCCTCCTCGTCATTCGAATTCCAGTTTAAATGTCCGCGTGGCCCTCCGTGCCCATCCCAGGTGGAGCGGCCTCCCGCCTCTGCCCACTTCCGGCACATCACCTGCTTTTACGCACACAGAGCCCTTCTCGCTCTTACAGACTCCGCCAAGTACAACGACATTCCAGGACAAGAGGGACGTCACCTGCCTTGCTGACCTCCGACCCCCACCCCGCCCCAGCGCTTGGTGCAGAGTAGGTGTTGCAAAGATTTGGGAAGGACGGACCGAAGGAAGCTGCTCAGCAATCCCTGTGCAGCTGAGTCACAGTGAGGACCCGGGAGGCAGACTCGGCTTTGGAGCTTCGTGGGCAGGCGGCTTTGGGCGCTGGCGCGGTTGAGCTGCCCTTTGGTCCCACGGGGATGGCCCTCAGAGCCGACCAGTGGAGCCGAGGCCCGGGGCGCAGCTGCCCCGGGAAGGTGGCATGTAGTAAGGCAGCCGCCTCCAGCCAAAGGCATGTCCAGAAGGACTGAGCTGAGCAGAAGGAACGAGCTTCCCCATCCTGGACGGGGGCTGGGTGGCCTCACGACCTCCCCTAAGCACCCGTGCACACCTGACCTTCCTCACCTGTGCTTAGCACCTCCCCTCGGGGGGCTCGACAGCCTCTCCCCAAATGTCTCCTGAGGGGTCGTGGGGAGGAGAGGAGAGCGGGCTGAGAGGCCAGGAGGGCCGCGGAAGCCCCCCCTGCGCAGGCCCTCGCCCCGGCGAGCCTGCCTCATTTCCTCAGCAGCCGGCTTCCCCTCAGACCCTCAGGAGCCATTTTCCCATCCCATTGCCCATGGGCTTCTCGCTCAATCTGCTACCTCAGCAGAGCCGCTCTTCTAGGAGACGCCTCATCTCCCTTCTCCGGGGTGGGAGTCTCCAAGCACCCCACTGTGGGGTCTGAGCCTGGGGAGGTGGACACAGGGGCTCCGGGGAGGGGAGCAGGGGGCGAGATGACAGCTCCCTGTGGCCCTGGATGTGTGCTGTGCATACGGTAAGTGTGAGTATGTGAGCGGGCGTGTGAGTGTGTATGTTGTGTGTGTGTATGTGGAATGCTGCCAGAGCAATCTGGTTTCCAAGGAAACGGTGTGGAGGTGCACTTGGCAAGTGGGGAGTGTCTGTCGCCGTCACCCAGGCTGCCAGCTGGAGCCCGGCCAACCCCTGCCCCACCTGGGGAGCGGCTGGAGAGGGGCCGGGCTCCAGGGGAGGGCCTGGCCGCACCCAGGGGGCCGACCAAGCGGCTGGGTCACGGGGAGAGGACGGATCCGAAGCCGCCGGCTCCCCGTCTCGGCTGGCGGGGTGGGGGAGCCAGGCAGGCAGCAGGCCAACCCGGGCCCCACTTCACCGCTAATTATTTTCCACGATGAACATGTTATTACGTCTTACACTTGAAATAATCAATTTGGAATCACCACTTTGATGAGTTAATGGGCGCTTGGTGGCTGCCATTTGAGATTCTCTCTGCAAAGCGCGGTTCTATTTTTACCAGCGGCTGCTGCTGGTCCAGGGAAGACATGCTAAGCTGCAGGCTCCCAGGCGCTGGCGTCCTCGCCCGCCCTCCCTCTCCAGAGGACCTGAGGCTCCAGGAGGCCTCCCCACTCCCAGCCATGCGTGGACGGCTGTTGGGGCTCCGTCAGCACCACCTCCTGCCAGCGCAGAACCCGTTCCCGGAGTCCTAACCCTGGGTCCCAACCTGGCCGAGCCCCCCGTGTGCATTAGCCCACTGAATCCTCCAAACATCCCCAGAAGGCGGTTGTGATTTTTAGTGCCATCCACAAGTGAGAAGATGGAGGCTGTGGGATTTGAAAGCAGAGCCTGACTCTGTGGGTCCAATGGAAGTTTGCATTGTCTGTCCCAGTACCAGTCTAACCTCGATGAAATAAAAGCCAGAAGAAGAGGTGTTATTCCCATTGCAAAGACAGACAATAGAAGAATCTGAGTATAACTGTCAAACATCCAAAGGAGTGTGGATAGAAGCAGGGGTGGAGAGAGTGAGCTAATCCTCCCCGTCCACAGCCAAGAGTCAAAGATATCTAAGTTAACATCAGCTTTAGAATTACGGAGGAAGCCCCCAGAGAAGCAAAGCCTTCGAGTGGACGTGGACAGGAGCAGGAGCGCGACCAGGGCTCGCTGCTTCCCAAGTGGGCCCTCCGGAGCTGGGAATCGTCCGTGGACTGAGTGTTGCTTTGATTGAAAAAAGCACTGGGGATAGAGGGGTGAGGCTGAGCTACAAACCACACTGGCCGGGGCCGAACTGCGATGAGAGCTCTCCATCAAAGGGGCTGGGAAGCCCAGATAAAGGACGGCCCTGGCCCCTGCCAGGAAACACACACACACACACACACACACACAGGACGGCACTGTGGTCACAGCAGCCTCCTCCAGGCTCCACACTCCGCTCCTTTGCTTTGCCCCTTCACTGGGCTTCCCAGGGCAGCCTTTCTCCCACTGGTCGTGTAAGGAAGCACCTGTGCTCCTAAGGACTGTGTCCCTTCCCCTCCCGAGCGCACACGCTGAGGACCCCCAGCCTTTATCCACCACCCACCGTGTGCTGCACCTAAGGCTTGGAGGCAGATGACTCGGGTTCAAACCCCAGCTGAAGCATTTAGTGGCTGGCCAGCCTCATTGGGTCTTTTCACTTTTCTCATCCTGTTTCTACATCTGCAACATGGAGAAAATGAGTCCAACACTGCAGGATTCCTTCCAGACTAAGGGAGAAGAGGCAGGTGTGACACCCTGGGCAGCAGAGCTCACTGTTCTCAGGCCTTGCAAGGCCCTGGTTCCAGCACACACATTCCTCAGGAAAATGACCAGGAGACTTCTCCAGTCCAGCCTGTTCTTCCAAAGCTGGGTGGCTCCAAGATCTGCTTTCTCCATCTGAGCCGGAAGCAACTAGACAGGCCAAAGCAGAGAAGCTTCTACTGCAGCCAGCTCCTTAGGAAGCCAGACAGCCCATCCCTTGGTAAGGAGAGGCCAAGGGCTGCCCCTCTCCAAAGCACATCCCAGCTTCTCGGTGGTGCCAGAGGTGGAGAGCCTAGTCCTCTTTATTCCTACTTAACTTCTGTGTTCTCTGGCCATATCCCATCTGGGAAGGAGGAGGAGTGTGGAAATTCTTATGCTTCTCTTGAGGGTGCCTGAGCCGTTAAGCCCAAAGAGCTTGTAAAAGTCAGGGCTCAAGTGCTTGCTGGCACCGTCGGACACAACCCAGTGCAGTCTTAAGTAGCTGCAGTTCACAGGTGTCTGTAGAATCCATGGAAGCCAAAGATCAGTGAAATCTCCAGGGCACCTTCCCAGGAACAGGGGTGCTGGGCAGGAAAATAAAAGTGCTCCAGCATCCAGAGAAAAACCACGTTTGCACTTGGTGGTGGTGTGGACTAGAATCTTCTGGAAAGGCTCCCACTCAAAGTCATAAAGTGAAGGGCAGCAAACAGACCCCAGTGAATGGGTGGGGCTCACAGGACACCCCAAAGCGTGTGCACACCAGGTAGGGTGCAGGTAGGCTCACGGAGGAGGTGCCATCTCCACTTCCTGGCACCCAGGGAAGAGGGAGCAGCTGCAGGGACCAGGCTGGGCTACCCAGTGCTGCACCAGAAACCCCGAATTCTCTCCCGCGTGTGCCGAACGGAAGGGTAGCACTCCATCCATGGCACTGTCTGGCTCATTCTGCCTCAGGCGCCAAAGACAGCCTAACTCCTGCCAGATGAAGGCTCTGGGGGACCACCAAGCAGGAACAGAGCAGGATTCAAAGAAGCAGGGACCCCAGAACACATGCTTGCTGTCCCCAAGGAAGGGGTGCCAGGAACCCACCAAGCAGGGCAGGAAACAGCAGGAATCAGACATATAGCTTGAGGACACCAGGCCCCCAATTTCCAAATGCAGAGCTTCAAAACACAACCCACCATCAGCATCTTTGTACATGTTGGAAAATAAAAAGGCTACGTGGTTTGCAAAGTTAGGGAGCTGCCCACAAGCCTGGCCTCCCTTTGACACCAATTGCAAGTTCAGAGACCCAAGTACACAGGTTTGATAATCCATCAGAAGAAGTCACAGAGCTTGCTGGAAGCTGCCAGACACACAGTTAGAATTTATTACAGGGTTTATACAGAGGAAAATCAGTCGAGGAAAATGATGCATAGGGCAGAGTCCAGGAAAGTTCCAAACACAGAGCTTCCAGCTCTCCCCTCCCCGTGAAGTCAGGGACGGCACTACTTTTCTAGCATGAATGGGTGACAACACACACAGAGAGTATTGCCAACGCAGAAGCTCGCCCGAACCTTTGTGTCCAGAACCCTTCTTGAGGCTCGATCGCCTAGACCTGGTTGGCTGCCCATGTGGCTGACCGCAGTCTCCGGCCCCTCCAGAGATGGACTGACATCACGTGACCCCACAGGCCCACCCTACATCACATTGTTGGCGCAGCCCAAAGCCCCCAGGCAAACAAACAGTCCCCTCCAGCAGGATAGTCCAATGGCTTAGCGTCACCTCCCAGCAGCCCAGGGCAGAGGCCAGACCTCAAACTGGGCAAGGTCAAAGGCTTTTACTACCCAGGATGGTGTGGAAAGGTCACACCCTACAAGTGAGAAGTAAATCCCATTTTGAAAAGGACTTAAGCATCACCAATATTTATTCTGTGACTTGGCGTTGGCAGCTCACTCAATCCACGAGTCACATTTCTTCCATGGAAATTCCCAAGAAAAGTGGAGTGACCGCAACACAGTGAAGGTGACATCATCATCTGCATTACCCCAAACAATATACCACCTGGTTTTAAAACTCTCATGCTTGCAAACTGGACCCGGAAACAACTTTCTAGCATATTTTTCAAAATACCCCAAGTGGGTCTGAACCCATTTGTCAACAATACGGAAGTGCAACCCTCCAAGTCTACAAGAACAACTCGTTGACGTAAGGAAAGATGAAAATGTAATCACCAAATTTCCATTAAAATTCCTTCTACAATTGTTAGGTTGGAAACAGGAGTTGTGGCTTAACAAATGCAGCCACCAGTTAGTCCTCTTTCTTGTTGGCATCTACGTATCTTTGCAAGACGACTTCCTTTTCCTATGAACACCATGAAAAAAGTGTTGACATAAATTTAGAATTAGACCTTCACATCATATTACCACTAGAATTAAGCCAATATTTTCCAAACTAATGAGGTGTGATCAATTTATTTTGTATAAAGGTACAAAAGCATTCTGATGGAGAACAGATAGTCTTTTCAACAAATGGTGCTGGGAAAACTGGACATCCATGTGTTTTTTTAAAAATGCATTTTGATCCAGACCTTACTCCATAAAAATTTTTAAAAAGTTATTCAAAAAGAAACAGTGACCCAAATATAAAACCCCAAGCTCTGAAGCTTCTAGGAGAAAACATAGGAGAGAATCTTTGTGACCTTGGAGTAGATGATGATTTCTTAGATATTAAAAAAAAAAAAAAAAATCTGTAAAAGGAAAAAAATGATGACTTGGACTTCAAAATGAAAAAAAACACCACTTTCCAATAGACAGTGTCAAGGAAATGAAGAGTAACCTCAAACTGCAAGCAAATATTTTCAAACACATATCTATTAAAGGACTTACCTGTATTTAGGATATTTAAAGAACCCTTAAAACTTAATAAGAAAACAAACCACCCATTTTTAAACATGGGCAAAAAGATTTGAAAAGGCACTTCACTGAAGAAGGAGCTGGATGGCACATAAATGTGAAAAGGTGCTCAACGTCATTAGTTATCAGGGAAACGTGAGTTAAAACCACCATGTGCTCTCACTACACACATGCTAGCACAGCTAGCCTTGAAACAAAACCAATCCGACAATAGCAAGTGTCGGCGAGGATGGCGAGCTCATTGCTGGGGGAATGCAAAGTGGTACGGCCTCTTTGGAAACAGTTTGGAGCTCCTTATAAAGTCAGCACCCACTTACTAGGTGACCCCGGAATCCTGACTGAAAACTTACGCTTCTACGAAAACCTGCCCGTGAATGTTTACAGCAGATTTTTTTTATCATCATCACAAACTGGAAACATCCCAAAGGTCCTCCTGGGGAGCAGATAAACTGTGGTCCATCCACGCGACACGTCTACTGAGCCGTAAAATGGAACCAAGTGCTGATCCACGCAGCAATGCCGGGGAGTCACGAGCACGTGGTGCTAAGTGAAAGAAGCCTACACAAAAGCCTAAAAGCTGAATTATTCCATTTACACAACACTCTGGAAAAGGCAAGACTATAGGGAAAGATAGCAGGTTATTGGTTGCCCTGGCTGAGGGGAGGGGGAGCGTGAGGGAACATTTTGGGGATGGGGGACTGCTCCGTCGCTCTTGAATGGCTGCTGGTCACACAGCTGTATCGGTTTGTCACAAGTCACGGAGCTGGATGCCCACAAGGGCGAATGTTATACTGTGTGCAAATTATACTTCAATAATAAAAATAAGGTCAATCAGATCGATCTCACTGAAATATAGATTTGCAATTCCAAGATAACACATTGAGTATCAATAAAGTATTTTAGTTCAGTGAAAGCACCAGGGTTTGTCCCATCCACTGGGACAGTGGCCGAGGAACAGAGAGGCTGAGGAATATTCACAGAGGGACAGAGACAGGGAGCGGCTTAGGTAGGAAGGAGGAGTGGGGAGAGAAAGGGGTCAGGTAGAGGAGCAAGGGGGACTGAGAGAGGAAATGCGTGGCATTGGGAGGGCGGGGGGGCAAGAGGCACCAGGTGCCCTTGGCAGCCACCCAGGTCACCCACCATCAGGATCTTGGATCCTGTGAGCAGAAGGGGGGAGGGCTGAGGTCCAGTCACCCTCGCCCGCTGGGGGTCATCCGGGCTCGTGAGCAAATGGACTAGGAAGCCCCTCCCTCCGAACCAAAAGGGGTCACAAGCCCTTTGACCTCCCATGTGGTTGACGGCAGACAAATAAATTCTCCTGTTCTTTTAAGGAAAGGTGGGGGAAACGGAGAGTCCCCAGAAGCCACATTCCTCCTTCCACTTGGAGTCACAGACTCCCACCCCCATCCCCGGGGGGTCTGTGCCCGGGCGCTGCCCTGGCCTGCTTGGGGCTGGGCTCCCACCCCGGGCTCCGGGGAAAGGTTTCCATCCTCAAAGTCAATGCACTTTCAGGTGGGCTTCCATGAATGGAGGAGTTACTTCAATTTCACTAATAAGGACTCCGAGGCTCAGGGAGGGGGAGCCACACAGCAGAAAGCAAAGAGCCGAGACTCAAACCCAGAGAGCGCTGACTAAAACCCAAGCGCCCATTTAGCCCGCCAGGGAGTGCAGGTCCCAGGGAAACCTCTCCACGCTGAGCTGGCAGCTCTTTGCTGAGGCCTCACTCGCCCATCACAGTCAACAGCCGCCCTGAAAAATGCAGCGGCCAGCCCCAGCCTCCAGGACCGACCTGCGGGGAGCAGTATGGGAAGGTCCCACAGCAGTCTCAGTGGACAGGAGGGCCCCACCCAGTCCTGGGACCCCTGGACCCTCCGGCTCTGCCCAGCCCACCCTCCCCCTCCTGGAAATTGGCCTGCTCCTCTCCCTTCCTTGCAAGGGCTCCAAAATCACACTGAGGAAAGGAAGGACAGGAATGGGACGGGATATCCAAAGATCTGCCAGCTGGAGGGGCTGGACATCAGCCAGGTCTGGGAACGCAAGGGGTTAATTCCGGGGCGGGGCCTGCCTTAGACTGCCCACCGGCGGAGGGGTGGAGCTTAGGGACCCGGTGTAGTGGCTGCAGGTGAACCCTGGCAGGTAAGGCAAGGTCAGAAAGACCAGGCTTGCTCCTGTCTGAGCTCGCCCTCCCCCACACCTGGCAGAGTCTTTAGCCTTGCAGGCAGAGCCTGGCAGTTACCAGCCCACAGTTACCACAGCTGCCAGCTGCTTTACTGGTGGCCAAGCCAGCCGGGCACAGGGAAATGGTCATCGGTCCACTCGCCTGGGGCCATCTCTTCTTCCAACCAAGATGAAGCCAACGAGTCGCCAGCGAGCAAGCTTGAGCTCCAGCCCCCCAGCACCCCATGGGCACACTCCTGCCCCCCCTCCCACACAATGCATAGAGCATCAGGGCAGCTCCTGCCCCCACCCCCCGAGAGGGCTGCCTGGGCTGGACACGCACCCCTACACCCTCACACTTTTTGTAGGTGGACTTGTAGAACTGTGGGTGTGCGCCTCAAGAGAAAGAAACAACTAGGAAGCGCAGTCTGCTAGGAAGGTGGGGGGGAGAGGTTTTGCCTAGATCCCCAAATCAGCTAAGAGGAGGGAACAGCCACCCTGAGGCTCAAACCTAGAGTGAGAGATTGAGATTTGAAAGCCCCCTCCCCCCTCCCTAGCTCACCCCAATAGCATTCCCCCTAGAGCTCCCACCTGCCTCTCTCGGGGCAGATCCACACCCCTCCCCCAGGAGAGCAGCTGTCTGGAATGCCCACTTCCCTGGCCCCATGAAGCATCAGGAGTGGGCGGGAGGAGGCCCATGGGACCCCTCCTCTTCAAAGCCTCAGGCCCAGCACCCAACCCCAGACCCTTCCCCTTCTCCATCAATCCCAGTTTTCCTTCAAGGCTTCAAGGTGGGTGTGATGGTTAGGCTAATGTGTCAGCTCGGCCAGGTAACTGTGCCCAGGTGTTTGGTCAAGCAAGCACTGGGCTAATTGTAATACAAGGACATTCATGGACTTGATCACCAGTGAGTTTACTGCAGACAGCTGATTACATCTGCATCAACCAGGGAGTTTGCCGTCAGCGATGAGTGATGCTTTATCCAATCAGTTGAATGCCTTGAAAGGGGAAGTGATTTCAACGTTCAGAGAGAATTTCCCAGCTCGTCTTTGGACAGCCAAGGTCTCCTGGGAACTCATCAAGGACCTTCATTGGACTTTCATCAGAGCCCCTGGTTTGCAGCCTGCCTGCAAAACCTGGACTTGTGCATCCCACAGTCACGTGAGAGACTCTTATAAAATCCCATGTTATTGACAGATATCTCCTGTTGACTCTGTTTCCCTAGAGAATCCTGAGTAATACAGGGGGCTTCCTGCATTGAAGGCTCAATCTCCTTCCTCCCTGAGCCCTCCAGATCTGCCGGGCCCCTCCCTCCTGAGCGTCAGGCACTTCTCTCCTATAGGGGTGTCTGGCTTCTCTGGCCTGGTACACAGGGGAGACCAATTCCTCATTCTTAGTCGCTTGATTGGATTCCTAGTGGGTGGCGTCTCCCACAATGTCAGCAGGTGCACAGGTGTGTGCATTGGTTTTTCTGTGGCTGCTGTAACAGATTTCCACAAATGCAGTGGCTTAAAGCAACATGACTTTATTATTTTACAGTGCTGGAGGACAGAAGCCCGAAGCAGGTCTCGCTGGGTTAAAATCAAGCTGTCGGCAGGGCCGCGTTCCTTCTGGGGGCAAGAGGGGGAATCTCTTTCCAGCCTTCTCTGGCATCTGGAGGCCGCCCCCAGTCCTTGGCTCGTGGCCCCTCCCTCCTCCTTCAAGCCAGCAGCCTTGCCTTGCGTGGACCCTGCTCCCATCCTCACGTCACTCTCTGACCACAGACAGAAAGCTTTTAAGGACTTTTAAGGACTGGAGCTCCTCCAGGAGAATCCCCCCATCTGCCAAGTCCCATGAGCCACGTCAGATAACATATTCCTGTATCCTGGGATGAGGGTGTGGATGTCTCTGGGGGAGACTGATTCTGTCTACTGCAGTGTGCTATGAACAAGAAAATGGGGGGGATTCACTATGTTAATCCTAGTTAAAAGGACCCTCGTTGCAGGACTGCTCAGAGCCTTTGTTATGCTAATGAGCTTCGTGTACTTCCAGGGAAGGCTTGTCCTTTTTGCAGCTTTGCAGCTGCATGTGTGGCCTGGGCCCCTTTCTATTTGTGTAACTCTTAGCGTCTTCACAGCAGAGCTCTGCAGAGGCACATCAGCAAGCCCTGGGCTGGAGCCTTCCCCCTTCCTCCCTTTCCTTGCTCTCCTCCTCCCTGGCTTCCCAGGCACAGAAGGATTTCACCCAACGCCACAGCCACCTGCGCTCTGGAAGCTCAAGCACAGGGCCTCGGGCTTAGTGTAAAAATAACTCGGAACTTTCACTCTAACAGCCAACCACACTTAGCTTGGAAGTGGCAAAAACGCTGCTGCCTCGTATGTAAGGCCGTGCCTGACCCAGGTAAGATGAGTCCCCCACGACCAAGCCACGGGCCTGGGTCTCTGTGCTAGTGACTTTCACACCCAGGGATTAAGCTAAGCTGCTGCTAAGCCCCCCACCTTCCAGATAACATCGTCCAAACCAAACCGACAGGACACCTGTGCCGCTCCTCAGCCCAAACGCACCTCTGACCCTGCCAGCTCCCACCACCTGCTTCCAGCCACCCCGACCCTAGGATCGGTGTGGGGGGCCCAGAGTTTGGGGACGCACTTAGGCACACACACACACCCTGAAACCCTAAAGCCAGGACAGCCACCTCGCCAAAACAGTAGGCTTTTGCACCAAACCTTCTCCCTCCCACCCGGGGGAGTGTAGTAAAGCCTGGGTCCTGGTGAGCTCTTCTCTGGGAGGCACTAAGGGAACTCTCTAGAATGCTCCGGAAGCTGTGAATCAGGCTGCATAGTGTCAGGACCGACTGGGACTATATCAATTGCGTCTGAATTCCACCCGTCGAGCTCTTGGCTGGCTGATACATCTTCCAGCACCAGCGCAGGGGGCCAATAGGGTGACGGTCCATGGCCTTGGCCGAGGGCCATGGGGGCAAGTGTCCACAGGCCCCGGGACGTGTCATCGAAGTAGCACGTGCTGGTGGAGGGGAAGTGGACGGCCCTGACCGTGGTAGATGGAATCGTGCGCCCAGCACAAAGGCGCGTTCCTGATCTTAATCGCACTCCTGTGGGTGGTGCCCAGAGCCCTCTGAGGATGTGTGGACTCATTTGTGAACAGGGTCTTCTAAGACCCCACTTGGGGGAAGCCCGGCGGAATCAGAGCCTTAATCCATATTGCTGGGGTCTTCGGTAAAAGGAAGAAATTCGGATGCAGAGAGTCAGAGAAAGCCACACAGGAGAGCGAGGACTTCGCCGCGCGTCAAGGACGGCCACCACGCCCCGGGAGCGAGTGTGGCCCGGCCAGTGCCTCCATCTGGGGCTTCTGGCCCCTGAACCCCTGTTTACGCTAACCTGCTGGGCGGTATTTGTCGTAGCATCCCGGCAAACCAAGGCCCTGACCCTGTTCCCGTTCACCAGGGGGTGAGCGGCGGGGGTCCCGTGGGTGGGGTACCACTAGCCCCAGGCCCCGGGCCGCAGGCGCGTGTCCCCAGGGATCCAGCCCTCGGCCGCCAGCCACGGGTCAAGGTCTTAGCTGACCGAGAAGGCGCCCTCCCTGCGGAGGGACTGGGAAAGGCGCATCCTGTCTGCCGGGTCTGAGCTCACAGCTGGGGAGGAAGGGCTGGCGAAGGCAGGGCCGCCTCCTGGCAGGCGCCGAGGCCGGCGGAGGCTGCGTGGGAAGCCCTCGGCCGTCTTATTTCTAGCCACGTCTTCCACAGCGGTGTCTTACCATTCCCCGCACATCTGCCTCCTCTGCTTCCCGCGTTTCAAAACTCGGGGGAGACGGCTAATGGGAACTCCGCTGACGGGGGCCCAGGTCACGCTCCACCCCACCTTGCCCCCAGTGAGTCCCGTCACCTCCGTTTCCTCTTCTGCAAGGTGCGCCGGGTAACACCAGGCCGTTTCCACAGCCTCTTCCAGCCCTGGAGGTCATTTCTAACCTCCCTCTCTCCTCTCCCGGAGGCAAATCTGGAAGACAATAATAAGCTGCTTATGAAAACAGCCGGGTTTTCCAGGGGGCGGCTCTCAGTCCCTGCTATCCTTTCTCAGTCCCTGCCACCCCTTCTCAGTCCCTGCCGTCCTTTCTCAGTCCCTGCCACCCCTTCTCAGTCCCTGCCACCCCTTCTCAGTCCCTGCCATCCCTTCTCAGTCCCTGCCACCCCTTCTCAGTCCCTGCCGTCCCTTCTCAGTCCCTGCCACCCCTTCTCAGTCCCTGCCGTCCCTTCTCAGTCCCTGCCACCCCTTCTCAGTCCCTGCCGTCCCATCTCAGTCCCTGCCATCCCTTCTCAGTCCCTGCCACCCCTTCTCAGTCCCTGCCGTCCCTTCTCAGTCCCTGCCGTCCCTTCTCAGTCCCTGCCATCCCTTCTCAGTCCCTGCCGTCCTTTCTCAGTCCCTGCCATCCTTTCTCAGTCCCTGCCATCCCTTCTCAGTCCCTGCCATCCTTTCTCAGTCCCTGCCATCCTTTCACGCTGCTATTTCTACCTGTCTCTCGCAGCTTCCGGGGAAGGAACTGTTTAATCTCAAGGTACGGCATCAAGATTATTAGCTGCACTTTGGCCATTGAAGAAATTCAAGCCATAAATAACAATGATTGTTATAAAAATAACAGGCACAGTTCCCTCCCCGTGTCAACGTGCTGGCTTCTCTCTCTTTCTTTTTTATGCCGCCGTGTGCCAGAGGCCTTCAGAAAAAGAGTTAATTAATATCTCTTGCTGTGGACTAATTCTCTTTTCAACATGTGGCTGTCATTTCCCTGTCATCATAGCTGATTTACAACAGGGTTTAATTAAATTCTCCGTACATTATTCAGCATTCTCCAAAGACAACACCAGAGAGGCCTGGGGTATTTAAAATGTCACCTGCTGGGACATATCTTCTCTCCCTAAGTAAATATGACAGTGATCAAACTTTGGCTAATTATAGTGACTTAGTTATTTGTTTGTATGTTTTAATATTTAATTGCTTTCATGTTCATCCAATTACAGAGCAACCGCAAATAGAAATTAACTTTTTATCAGCGTGTTCCCAGCCCAGCTAATCAGCACTCCAAAGGCTCTGCACAGTGGAAGTGCCCAGCTTGAGCGTGTTGTCGCCACGTTCTCAGCTCGGTGGACTGGCCGGTCAACTTAAGGGGGAAGCTTCCCGGCTCCGGCTGCAGCTCCCTGCCCGCGCGGGCTGCCAGGAGCCGCTGAGCCCTCGGCTGCTGACCACATGCAGGCCCTCTGGTTCCACACCGCCACCCCGTGGCCGCCCGGCGCAATGGCCGGGTTCCTTCGGACGCTCAGCATTCTTGGGAAGGAGGACAAGTGGCCGGTGGGGTGGGAGCGCTCCTGGGACGCGGAAGCAAGTGGCCTCAAGTTCCAGTCCCTGAACGCTGGGGAGGCGTTGTCTTCCCGTTCCTCCGGCATTGGGTGCCCCTTTAGAGGTTCCAGCACCTTCGGCTAAGCTCTTTGAGACAAAGGCAGCCCCTGGGACCATGTTGACTGTGTGCGTTTTCTATCACCAATTCCAAACGAGAGCTGGGATCTATCAACAGTTTCCTCAAAGGCATTTGCCAGTGCCCCCAGCAGTCCACGGAGTCCCCCCAAACCCCTACTCGCTCCCTCTCCCCACTGCTTTGCTCCAACACATTGCTTGGCATTTGGACATGTACTTTTCTCCCAAGTCCGACCTCAGCATCATCTCAACATCCCTTGCAGGATTCTCAAACTAAAAGAGGATGAAGAATTAAGCCCTTTCTGGAAAACTTGAGCAATTCCAAATTAGATAAGCATTTTCTACCCACAGCCTCATGGGATGTTCAGCTTTCCAAACTAAAAATAATATTTACATGTGCTTACATCTTGTCTCCCTGTCTCAGCTGTAAGCTCCTTCAGGGGAGGGGCCTGGAATCTAGCAGAGACTTGACCACGGCCGGTCACCCCACGAGGGGCCCTTGTCCAGTGTCTGAGCCACGGGGCGTGGGAGGGGCATGTGCTATCAGGACATCCATCCATTCACTCGGCAAATAACTACTGGGCACCCACTTCGTCAAGGCGTGGATACCCAGGCCCTGTGCTCGGGCTGCAGTCTGGAGAAACACACTCAGAAAGAATTTCGAGTGAGCGGAGGCCTGGAAAGGAGAGTTCCGGGACCACGGGGTGCACCACGGTGGGACGAGCTCTCCTGAGGAAGCTGCCTTGGAGCTCGCAGCCCAAGAAAGGAAAGGCCCATTTTTCAATTAGCAAAGAATAGGAGGCCCCTGGGAAAATTTTTCCTGGGGCCTAGAGTTTATGCAAATGAACCCACCCCAGAAAAAGGGGTCCTGATGGGGGTGACTCCCTCTTTAGGGGTCAGCACACAGTCCAGCCCCGTGGGAACACCTCAGCCAGGGTCCGGAGGCCACACCTGCCTGTCACACCTGGTGTCTTCAATCCCAGAGATTTTTACCTTAAATTCACATCGTGTCTTCATTCTCCTTCCCTCTCAAACTAATTCCCCTTGACAGGCAGGTCCTTAGAGAAAGCCACAAATCTTCCAGTCCTCTGTGTGCCCAAGAGCTACTGAAAGCCCAGGACAGAAAGTGGGCAGAGAGCTCGGCAATGTGGGCTGCGGTCTTGGAGGACTGGCGTCGAGGGAGGGCCTGGGCCTCGGAAAACTTCAGGTCCCTTCTGGCCTGGCCCCCGCCTCTGATGGTCCCCCTCAAAGGCCACAGCTCTTCTGCAGGTGGGAGCTTGGCCAGGCCGTCCTCAGGAGAACCCACCAGAGGCCGAGCGTGGGGGCAGTGGGCCTCCAGGCTTGCCGCCCCGGGGATGGGAGACAGGAGGCCGTGGAGGTCGGGAGGTGCATTGGGGGAAAGGGCAGGAGTGGGCCAGAGGTACACCAGCCAGGTGAGAACAGAGTGGAGGGAGCCGTTCAAAGGAGGCACAGCAAGTGGGGCCGGCCAGAGGCTCAGCCAGCCTGGTGCTTTGGGGAAACTGGAGGAAAGAGAACAGAGCAGATTGGGATGGTCCTACAAAACACAGCGAGGCTTGGCTGTCTCCTAAGGAGGCAGAGTCACTGCAGAGCTTCCCGCCGGGAGGGAGGGAGCCTAGCACAAAGCAGGTGCTCCTTCAACATAGAGGAAAGAGTCAGTGGCAGCAACAGGAGATAAAGATCGAGGCTGCCTGGAAAAAGCTTGATCCCCTCCACGCCTCCCAGAGAGATCTAAGTGCTTAGTGCCCAAAGTGGAAGGAGCTAGTAGTTCTGGTCCATATTTTCATCTCAGGATGTTAGACAAATGTGACATGTTGTATTTCCCAAAAATGGGCTCGGCAATACTTCTGGTACCCGTCCCCCCTTGCTCTCCTAGCACCTTGCCACTCCTCCAAAAGTGGAGACGACTGCCTTCCCCGTGGACCTGGGTGGGCCGTTGCAACTGACTTGACAAATAGAATGTGGTAGAAGGAATGCTGCCTGGCTTCTGAGGCTGGGACGTAAAAGGTTAGGCGACGTCTGTGTGGCTCGCTGTCTCCCTCTTTCTGGACACTCATCCTTGGAATCCAGTTAATAGACCGTGAGGAAGCCCAAGCGGCACCAAGAGGCAACTTGTGCTCTGGTCAAAGCCCCAGGGAAGGTCCCTGATGCCAGCACCAACCTCCAGACCTGGGAGTGGGCAGCCCCCAGGCTTTGAGTCACCCCAGCTGATGCCGAGTGGAGCAGAGGAAGGCCATCCCGTGAGTGCTGAGATGAATGCTGTCACGGTTTAATGCCACTAAGTGTGGCTAATAACCAGCTCAACCTCAATCTTATCCTCTCTGCTGGCAAAGGATAGCATCACTTTTACCTTCAAAGTCACCAATTCAGATACTTCTTCTCCCAAATTCCATTCTAGGCTAAGATGAAATTTATCTTTTCTTTGTCTGAATTTAAAAGTTGGGGAGCTGATGTGGCTCAGTGGTTGAGCACCGGCCTCCCGCACACGAGGTCCCGGGTTCAATCCCTAGTCCTAGTGTCTTGAAAAAAAAAAAAGGGGAAAAAAGTTATCTAGTCATCACAGGTGAAGCCTGTGGATGAACTCCTTTCTCAGAAGGATATTTTCAAATGCGTAAACAAAACACATAGAGTTAAAAAGGTAGCCAATTCTATGAAGACACAGTCAAAATATTTTTAATTGGAATAAAGTCTATATACATATGCTTCTTTATTAATGCATTAAATAAAACAGAGCTGCTGGTTTCGTGACCACCATAATTCATAGGCAGTGATGAGCGTAGAGATATCTTAAGATATCGGCAGCAGCTGTAAGCAGCACTGAGGCCGTTGCTTCCACTCGCAATCGAGGGAAACATTAAGTCTCAGTAAAAGATTCCTGTAAATAAAGATGTAAATTGGCCTCATCCAAGCTCCCAGACTCTCCAAATTCACTCCCTGAGCTCGAGTAGGTCCCTCTGCCAGCCCAGTCTGTGTCACCCCTGAATAAGTGCATTTGGGACGTGAATCCCCTTTGAACGCCTGCTGAGACTCTCTGACTCTCCTCCTTGGGGGTGGGGGGTGCCCCTCCGTGCACATGGACTCAGTGTTTTCCAGACAATTGCAGGTGGTTCCCGCACCGTCAGCAGCCCCCCTTATGTCCCAGGTGAAGACGCCTTCCCCAAGCAGACACCAGATCCCTTACACACCCGGAAGGCACTTCCAACAGGAAAATGTCCCAGGCAAGAATGCACAGTACTTGGAAAGAAAAAGAAGAAACAGTGAGCAAAACTGACCATTCAGGAAGAGAAAGAAAATCTCCTTCTCAGCCAGCAAAGACAGCAGGGCCCCATCGACTCCCATTTACAATTCCAGTGACCTCATAGAAACCAGTTCCAGATCAGAAACTGGGATGGGACGGGCGAGGGCGGGAAGGAGGAGGGAAAACGGAGCAGTGATGCTATTTGATTGCGCTAATTACTGATAACGACCCAAACCAGGAGCCTAAGGGCAGGCCAATTCATCTGGAAAGCGACAATGATGTTTAGGATAAGGAATTCATTTTTACAGCCACTGGAGCAGTTACACTTCTACTGTGATACAGATTTATTACAAGCTAGACTTTCCCCTTCGTGGTTAATGTAAAGACACCGTATATGGTGGCAAAAAGGGCCCCTTGGGCAGACGCCCCCTCGGGCTATGTTGGAAACCAAGGGTGGGTGTTTGAGGGGTTGCCCCCCCCCCGCCTTCCCACGGGACACGAACCACTTGGCCTCATTCCACGGGGGAGGGGAGCAGCAAGGGCATCGCCTCCTTGCTTTCCACCAGACATCAAGGGCACTCAGGGCCCCAGCCCTTGAGGCACTGCTTCTCCTGGCCGCAGATTCCCACCCCGGGGAGTAGCACAGCGCAGGAGCGATGCCCCAGCCCGCTGCTCCCAGTGCGCCCACTTCTCCCACTTCCGGTCTTGGGCTCTCAGCCCAAGGAGTTCTGTGGTCAGAGAATGAATTTTGCTTCCCTCTCGGCTGGTACAACTTCCTGCCTTTTTGCACTAGCCCTTGTCGGATGGGAGGGGTTTGGAAACCCTGAGGTTCTTAGGCAGATTCCTGCCCCTCCTTCTACGACAGCTCAGCTTGAAAGGGGCTTCCTGGGTGGGTCCGAGGCAAGCCTTGGAATCAGCCTCCCATCACATCTAGCCCGCCCTCCACCCTTCCCTGGACCATGCTGCCATTCTGCTGTGGCTCTTAACCGCTGTGCATCAGTCGTCGAAGAGCTCGGAGAAAAGGCTTCCCTAGGCCCATCTTGGCAGTTCGGCTTAGAACGGCCCTGGGGCCTGGGAATCTGCATGCTAACACCTCCACTGATTCTGGTGATCACCTGATCAGAGGGCCTCTGGGAGCAGCCCTGCTCCCTGCAGGATCTCAGAGCAGCCGTTTATACCAAGCACATCTCGGAGCAAATTCAAATCACCTGCTCTCTCTCCTGGGCGAACCACCTTTCATCCCGAAGCACCTGGCACCTGAGAACAGGTAGGGGCTGATGAGCTGCAGGGAGAAACCAGAAGGGCACTTCTCCGGAGAGCTGCCTTCCTGGGAGCAGAGTCTCATCCAGATCCTGACAGGAGCGAGCTGAGGGGCTGTACCCCACAAACTCTGAGCTGGGGAGAGAGAGGAGACCCAGTGCATCGCGCCAGGAGTTGCATTAAATTAATAACAAAATGCAGGTTACTTGCAACTCAGATTCTTTTTTTAAAATTCTGGTAACCCATTTGTAAACGTGCCGTTTCAACCACGTTACGTGTACAATTCGGTGGCATTACCTTTTCACGGTGTTGTGCTGCCACCACCATCCATCACCAAAACGCTTTCATGCCCCCAAACAAAAACTCCTTACCCACCAGGCAAGAACTCCCATTCTCCCCTCCCCTCGGCCCCTGGGAACCTCTGATCCACCGTCTGTCTCTGAGGATTGGCCTAGCCTAGACGTTTCATACGGTGACATCATGCAATAGTTGTTTTCATGTCTGGCTTTTCGATGTCTTCAGGGTCCATCCATGCTATACTTGGATCCGCGCTTCATTCCTTTCGACAGCCGAATACTGCTCCCCTGTGACTAGACCACCTTCTGCTTATCCGTTCACCTGCTGAAGGACACTGGGTGCTCCCACCTTCTGGCAACTGTGAACAATGCCGCTAAGAACACCTGCGGACAAGGACGTTTGAGTCCCTGCTTTCCAGTCATTTGGGTATTGCTGGGTCACATGCAACGCAGCTGTTTAACTCTTTGAGGAACCACCAAACTCTCCTCCACAGCAGCTGCACCGCTTCACTCTCCCACCAGCAGAGCACAGAGGCTGAATGTTCCGGCATCTTTACCAACCCCTCTTATTTTCTGTTTTTTAAACAACAGCCATCCAGTGGGTGACCTCTTTATACAGCATTTCCTTGGCCCTTCCTGAAAACCCCAGACTTCCTCCCCAGCCTTTGGGCTCACTGTCCTTCTTCATACGTTCAAGGGAGAATATAGAGAAGACAAAAGACCCAGGGGAAGGTGGAGCTCTGGCACTCGCACCTTTGGGACATAGACTCTTACTCACTGAGGCTCCTGGGGGCTTCTAAGTCCCCAAGAGTTATTCCAGATCTTCCCAAGATGGTGGTCAAAAGTCCTCCTGCCTTTTTTCCATCCAACCAACCTGTGTTCAGGGCCTCCTATAAGCCAGGCACTGTTCGAAGCCCTGTGGACAAAACAATATCCAAACCAAAGTGCTTGCCCTCAGGAAGTTTATATTCCAGTTAGGAAGAAAAACAGTAAACAAGTCAATGACATTATTATGATATAGGTCAGGTGGGATAAAGGTCGTGAAAACAAAAGCAAAGTACAGATATAGAAAGTGAGGACGTTGCTTTTTAAGATAGGAAGAGCCAAAGGAGGCTTCTCTAATGAGCAGACACAGAGGGAGGCAGGGGACAAGTGGGAGACCTGGGGGAAGAGTATCCCAGGGAGCGAGGACAGCTTGTGCAAAGGCCCTGAGGCAGGAGAGTGCATTTTGCTCTGAGTGAGATGGAAGTCATGGTTTAGAGCAGAGCTACAATTTGACTTAAGTTGTAAAAGGCTCAAGCTGGCTTCTCAAGCTGAACTGTTGGAAGGAAGACAGGGGGAAGCAGAGAGACCTGTTAAGAAAGTATTTAAAGAATCTCAGCCTGCCTGCGGTGATGCTTGGAACAGATCAGAGGCTGTGGAGTGAGAGGTGTGACTCTGGAGATAACATCAAGGTAAAGGCAGTGGGATTGCTGAGAGGAGAGGGCCGTGAAGAAAGGGTGGGAGGAATAAGGATGGCCAAGGCACTCTGTGAGCAGCTTTGCCACTTACTGGGACAGGACAGATGGGGGGGGGGGAGGGACAGGTCTGGGAGCAGAAATCAAGAGTTCTTTGTCACTCACGCTGAGTTTGAGATTGCTGCCAGACACACGTGTAGATGTTCAGTGAGCAGATACATGCCTGGAGTTCAGGACAGAAGGGAAGTAAGTTTGGGAGTCATTGTCACAGATGGCATTTAAAGCTTTGGAGGAGACTGGATCACGGAGGAAGTGGGCACCGGTGGAGAATTCCACGGACGGCCTTAGGGACCCACCAACATTTACAGTTGAATTGAGGAGGAATCATCAAAGAAAACAAAGACGGAGTGGCCAGCGTGGTAGGAGGAGAACAAAGGGGACGTGCGCCAGGGAAATGCCCCCCCACCCCCCCACCCCCGCCTGGAAAGTGAAACCGACCACAGGGCCTCAGGTCCTGGAGGCAGCAGTGTCCTGTTTCACCACAAATCCCCTCCCAGCACCTCTAACCCTTGCGTGGGAGGCAGCTTCCACGAGGCTCCCAGCACCCCCTCCCTGTTTTCTGGCCCTTGTGGAATATCCTTGCCCCCCGAGTGCGGGCCAGACCTAGGGAACTGCTTCAAACAAACAGAATGTTTCTTCCGAGATTAGTTCAGAGAGACGGGCTCCCAAGTTGCTGGTTCTCTCTTGCTGTCTCAGCTCTCCCTCTGATAAAGCTGCCATGGTGTGTGCTGGCCCACGGACAGGTCCACAAGGCGAGGAGCTGAGGGAGGCCGCTGGAGACCTTCAGAATCCCACCAACAGCCGTGCAGGAGCTTGGGAACGGAGCCTTCCCCATTTCCAACGGCGCACACCTTGCCCTGCAGTCTGCGCCCTGAGACAGAGGACCCAGAGAAGCTGTGCTCAGACTCCCGACCCACAGATACTGATTTAAGCTGCCACATTTTTGGGGTAACTTGTTACACAGCATTAGGTGACTAATGTACCGCGCAAAAAGCTCAGTCAAACAAATCCATACCATTTCCCTTGTTTGCCACTAGTGACCTACAGGGAAGACACGGAGAAAAGCTGGTTTTCTTCTACAGTCTGCTGGGGGTGTTGGTTTTCCCATGGAGCAGACTCCTGAAGCTTCTGACTCCAGATTTGGAACCAGGAGGCAGAAGGGCTGAGTCACTGGTGCTGAAGCAGGTCCTGGTGGGAAGGGGGGTTGGGTTCTGGGGTTCTCAGCTGGGAAGGCACATGCTGGGAGGGCCGTGACTCTCCATCCGCAACCCACTTGTCCTAATGGTCTTGCCCCTGCTTCCTCCCCCATCCACCCATCCAGCCGTCCCTCCTGCAGATCTTACTCGAGGAACTCCCACATGTGTTTTATCATGATGAACCCTACTTTGAGAATAAAGATGCCTGCATGTCCTCAGAGGTCCTCAGAGACACCTGGGGGTGGTAGTCCAGGGATGGGCTCCCTGCTGCAGGACTCAGGCAGGTCTCTAGGTGAGCCATGGGGGGTGCTGGGTGGCCCGTGTCCAGTCCCATAACGCTGCCCCAGGCCAGTCTCTCTTGGCCTGTCCCGAGACTCCAGACCATCGTTTCTTTTCTGGTATATGCTCATTTCGTCGTACTTTCCAAACTCCCTCGAGAAGCCTTCAGTTAGATTCCCCCACACCCCAAAACTGGCTTGAACGTAGCCTCTAAGATCCATTTAAAGTGCTTTTCTCCTTTACCTTAAAAAAGTCTAGTTAAGGAGAAGTAAAACTTTGGATTTTTTTCCTGCCTGTTTCTGTTATTAGGGAATCTTTTCTCTTTCCTGGTTCCTCTCACAACCACTCTGCCTGAGAAAGCCAAGGGGGAAACTGTGCCCCGACCCCCATGTCCACCTGCTTCAGGTATCAGGTGGGCTGTGTGCGAACTCGGCCATTTAAAAGGCACTAAAGGATTCATCATTTGAACGTGTCCGTGGAGCTGCTCTCTGAATTCACATACTTGTGAGGAGATTTGGACCATTTTCTTAAAACCATTTCTTGACACCTATAGCGACAGGGTCTCCCTAGAAATGGGACCCCATCGCTAAATGGCTTCATGCCCCAAATTTTCCAGTGCAGGTGTCTGTTTCGGGAGAGTGCCAAGCAACGAGAGAAAAGCGCTAGCTCCTGACCTCTGACCTCGGCCATGTTACTGACCTTCTCTGCGCCTGTTTCCTCAGCTGTAAAAGGCAGGCGACGCCATCCGTTTGGCTTATTTCATTCGCTGCGGTGAGATATCAGGGTGCTGCACTAGACACCTCGGGGGTGCTGGGGGTTGTCAGTCGTGCCCCCACTGCTCTCCAGGAGCTCAAGGTCGGATCCGCCTGGAGGGCCCGGGGGAGGGCTGTTCCAGGCTTCTCTCCCAGCTCCGGGGCTGCCGGCACTCCTTGCCGTTCCCTGGCTCTGGCCCCACCTTTGTGTTCACCTGGCCACGTCGCTATCTGAAATCATCATTGCCACGGCCTCTGCCATTACCCGTGAACATGCCACGGCCACCGCGAGCAGCTGCGTCCCCTCTCGAGCGCCTGTGGGGCTTCTAGCCACGATGAGGCTGCTGTCAGCTCTGCCCCCACAAAGGACGGCACCCGCAGCCTTTGTGACCACTGGTGCCTGGCTGACGTAACACAAAATAAAACCTAACTTGCGGTCTCCAGAGTAAGTCAAGCTGCTGAGTGGGGTCTCTGTCGAGATGCTTAGAGACGGTGGCCGAGGACGGGTGCAAGGCAGGAGGACCCTCCCTGGGTGGCCCTTGGGAAGCTCCGACCCCAGAGGCACTGGTCAGTGAGGCTCTGAGGGTGCCAAGCAGGCCAGGCAAGTCCCCCCAGGTTGTGAGGGCCCGGGTCCAGGCCAGTCCAGGAGGCGCCACTCAAGGCCAGGCTTAGCGCCCCCTGCACTCGACCTCGGCCCCCCATCTCCAGTGACCTCCCAGACCGCAGGGGCCACACCCCCTGGCCCCACACAGGATGCCCTATCAGCAAGTGGGTCCCCAGATGTGAAAAGCTGCAGGCCCCAGCGGCCCCAGGGCTTCTAATACTCTCAGCTGCTCCCTGTGATGTCTGAAAGTCGCCAACCTTTCTAACAACGGGGAGGGGTGCAGGTGGGAAGCAGAGTCTAAAATGCACTCCTCTGCTTTTCAGTGGAAGAATTTAATTCCTGTTAGTAGCTAAAAACGAGAACAATATAGCACTATTGTAAAGGCAAACACCTAGTGATAAGAGGTGTTACGTTTAAAAAAAAACACGCCAGCTGATTATCCAATCAACTGGAAACACACAAGAGAAACACCCTTTTCTGACAGGTGAACATATTCATAATTGCTTTTTAGACATGTATTTAAATGTTGATCTGTTGTGGAAGTATATATTTTTTTAAGATTTATTTTATTTATTATCCCCCCCCACCTCGTTTGCAGTCGCTGTCTGCTCTCTGTGTCTGTTTGTCTTCCTTTTAGGAGGCACCGGGAACTCCCATGTGGGAGGGAGGTGCCTAATCACTTGAGCCACCTCTGCTTCCTGCTTGTTGTGTCTCTCGTGTTTCTTCGTTGAGTCTCCTGGTTGCGTCAGGGCATCGCATCAGTTCGCTGTCTTGCTCACCTTCTTTAGGAGGCATTGAGAGCCAAACCCAGGACCTCCCATGTGGTTTGCAGGCACCCAACTGCTTGAGCCACATCCACTTCCCTACCTTTTTAAATGAGCATATTTTATGGAAAATAAAATCACTGTGAGGGGGGTGTTGGCCAGGGGGTTGGAGCATGAAAACTTATGACACATTTATTTCAGAACACACATTTGTGAGGTGTCTCCTCTTCCACCAGAGCAGATGTTTCTAGGGACCTGGAATGTATCTTTAGAAATAAATTTGAATTCATTTTCCTCAATAGATGCCTTCTGCAAAAGCCGAAGCCCGTGCTGCCCAGGGAAGGAAGGGTTTACTGAGAGCTAATGTCTCGGGCCTGGGCAAGGAGTTCTGGAAGTATACCTGGTTCTAGCTTCTTGCTGTAATTTTCCTGAAGGATTGACAACACTATAAAGGCAGAGAGAAACCTTCCAGAAAGTTCCAGACATGAAGGACTGTCCTGATAAGGGATGCAAGAAGGGAGTCTCGGTGAACCTTAGAGAGGCCTCGAGATGGCTGCATGCTGGGGTGAGAGGGCAGTGTCTCCGCAGCCGCCAGGCAAGCAGGGGGTGGCAGCCACCGCCCGCCTGCTCATTAGCTGCCATCCTTAGCAACTAGGGCCTGTCCTTCCCCCTCCAGCGGCTCTTTCCCCCAAGAAGGCGGGCAGGAGGCCCAGAACCAATCTGACATGTGTCAGGTCAAATCACCAGCCTTCCTGGAAACGTCTTCCTCGTCTGTCTTCCTCGCCTCCAGCCAGTGCCAGGCCAGCGGTGGCTGGAGAGACAGTTCCCTAATGAGACCCGGCAGGCAGCCCCTGTCAGCCCCTGCCCTCGTGGCTCTCCGGGGGCTGGAGGGTGGTCTATATTCAGTGCCATGCGTGGGGAGGGGGTGGGGCTGTCGCTTTCTTGCCCAGCCCAGAGCTTCTGGACAGCTGAAAGAGAAAACGGGAGACCCATTTCCAAGGAGACTGCGTCACCGCGGCTTCCTGCGACACCTCCCTTTCGTTTCACAGCCCATCTTGGCATGGACGTCATGCGGGCGGCTTGGGCATTTAAATCTCTGCACCAAGGTGGGGGAGGGCTGCAGGCGGGGCCCCCTCCCCGTCCCCTGCGAGCCCCTGTGCCTGCTCCCGGAATGGCTCTCGGCTGGGGTGAGAGCATGGCGTCCGTGGAGAGGAATGAGCCACACGTGCGCCGGGCGCATCTCCGTGTGTCCCTGCGTCCCTGTTCGGCACCTGGAGGATGCCCAGGCGCTGCGGGCCCTGCTTCCTGGCAGCCGTCCCCACGTTCCCAAAACGGTCGCTGTGCCAACTGGTCCCTCTTCTCCGCCCCCCGTGCACCACCCCGTCCTCCACCACCCACCAGTAAAGAGAGCCAGGTCGAGGGGGAAAGGGGACGGCAGAGCGGGGAGGGGTCTGGGGGAGGAGAGGAAGCACTGGCCATGAGGGCGGCTGCGTGGCACAGGCAGGTGGAGGGAGCCTGGGAATTGGGGCGCCCGCCACCCAATGAGCACCGGGGCAGTTTTCCAATTCCGCCCATGCTGTGGACCCCTTGGAAGGATGCTGGAGAGGTGGCGGGTCCTAGGCGTGGCTGGACGGACCTTGCAAAGAGGAAGAGCTTAAAGAAAGCAGAGAGGCCTGGCTGGAGGAGGGAAGTGAGGGAGGAAGGAAGGAAGGGAAACAATCTCTCGGGCCATTTTGGGTCTCAGAGGTGCAGAAGACAGAGGGGGACAAAGGCATGGGCCTTGGGGTTGACCCCTCCCCCCTCCCCCGGGCACCGCTCCCCATAGGGTGCTTTGCAGGTACCTGGCACACACACCCCTTAGTGAGCTCAGGCGCTGCCTGGCTGCACGCCCCCCCCAGCCCCCCTCTTCGAAATAGTTGTGCTTTGTTCTAAAACAGGGGTGAGGGTCCCAGGGACCGCACCAGGACAAGACGGGGTTCTGCGTGAGGGCAGCAAGGGTCCCCCAAGCCCGCTCACACCTCCCACACGCATCATCCAGGTTCTGCAGACAGGAGGGCGGAGGGCTGAGATTCACCGTCCAGAAATACCCTGGGGCACAACTGCCCTCAGCAGCCCGGCCCCCGCCGCGCTCCTTTCCGGCCCTCCATTTCCCTTGCTCGTGTTGGAAAGGAGGGAGACCCCCCACGGCCATGGAGTGGAGATGGTGGTAAAAAATTAACCGGCGCAGGGAAGGAAGGATAAATTTGCAAAGCGTCCCCACCAGATGCATCCAGCACCCGCACCCACCGAGCCCCTGCCAGCGGCCCTCTGCCTGGCGGGTGGTGCTGGGTGCCCTCCCGGCAGCTCGCCACGGTAAACACCGTGCCGCTGAGGACGCTGCGGTGCAAGCTCAGCGCTTGGGCTCATTGTACTCGCTCCCAGACCAGAAAAGCCGAGCCCGTCACTGCTCCCTCGTTAGGACTTTTTTTTAAAAATCCTTGTATATTACAAGAACATGAATTAAGCTCTGATCAATGCGATATTAATGAATTACACGAAGACCCACGTGGGAGACGGGGGGGGGGGGTGTGCTATGCAAATACCGGGGAGGGGGTGCAGCTGTGGACGCATTTCTCATTTCTCCCCCTCCAGAAAGTGAAGGGGTGCACAGTGGCTTAACCGGGAGGCTCACCTGCAGCGGCAGGTGTGGCTTCCGCAAGATTTAGGGCCTCGGGCACCATTTCAGAGGAGCCAAGTGGTGGGGACGCGGCGTGGCGCGGGGAGGCAGGCGCTGCCAGGGCAGGGTTTGGAAGCCGTCTGCCGCCTTCCGAAAAGGCTGCGCTCAGCCTGCGCCCGGGAGGCTGCAGGGGGCCTCGGGCGGCACAGAGCGTGGCTCCTGGGGCCACTGTGTCCAGAAACCCGAGCCCGAGTGGTGCAAGAAGAGCCCTCGTCGGCGAAAGGCAGTTTCTTCTCTTCCAAAATGCTTGAGAAAAGCCGTTTCAGGAGCTACTTTCAACTCTCCAACCTGGAGCCCCAGAAGCGGCACCACTGCCGCAGAAACCTGGCCAAAAAAAAAAAGACGCTTGTAGGGAGAATTCTAGACTGACCTTGACAATCAGGAGCTTTAAACGGCCAGGATTTCACTGGCCATTTCCCAGCTGGCTCTTTGGTGCTTCCAGCTGGAAGTGGGATGAGCCCTGGACCCGTGGCGCCTCCTGGGCTGGGAGTCTGGCCCAGGAAGCTGAGCTGAGCCTCCGCCGCAAGCCACTGGGCAGGATTTGCGTCGAGTGGAGGTAACGCAGGTGCCGAGATCACTACAGGCATGGGGTGGAGGTCCAGGGAGGACACCCGAGGCTTGAAGGCAGAACTGACTGGAAGACCAGGGACGAGGGGGCAGCAGGACGTGAGGTTCGGGGAAGGGGTCTGAGCCACTGGAAGGGAAAGAGCCAGCAGCAGAAGTGGCCTTTGATAGAGCTGGATGGACTCAGGTGCTGCAAGGGAGCCTGACCCACCCATCCCAGAAGAGGACAGGCCCGAGGCTGCGGGTGGGAGCCCAGAGCCACCAGGCTGGGGTGCGGGGTAAGAGGAGGTGTCCAGTAATACCTCTTGCCCTTCTACCTTGAAGCACCCTCGGCACAGGCACAGCTCGGAGGTTCCAGATGGGCCCAGTGAGGTGAATGCCACAAGCAAGCGAGTCACGTGAGACTTTTGTTCTCTGAGTGCATATAAAAGTTATGTTTACACTACACTGTTGTCTAGAAAGTGTATGAATAATAATGAAAAGTTTTGGAATATTGTGAGACTTAGCAAAATGTGACACAGAGCAAGCACATGCTGTTGGAAAAATGGCACCCGTAGACCTGCTCGATACAGGGTTGCCTCAAACCTTCAATTTGTGAAAACTCTGTATCTGCAAAGCACAATACAAAGAGGTTTGCCCGGACCGGTCAGAATTTTCTAACATCACACCCAGCCACGAGGCTTTTTTGCTTGTTTATTTGAGAGTCTTTCTGCCAGGTCTAGCGAAGGCTTAACATTTCAAAGCACTGTCCACACATTGTCAGACATTCCATGAACGTCACCTTGGCTGGAGGACTGGAGACGTTCAAGACAGGTTTGGAGCGGAGGTAGATCCTGTTAGTATTTCCAAAGAACAGGAGGGAATTTTTCTAAATGTTTGCACTGGATATTCTCTATTGCATTCAGCATCCATTTCCACCTTGTATCATGGGAGATGGAAGGCAAATATCTACATTTCCCAGACTGCCTTGCTTTTATAAGATCCTGGATGTAATTTAGGGTCTGCTAATAGATGCACTTATGTAATATTCAGAAGGCAGAAGGGATGCAGAAGCCCTGTCTCTTTCTTTCTTTCTTTTTTTTAAACATTTTATTTATTTTATTTTATTTTATTTTATTTTATTATTTTATTTTATTTTATTTTTTTACCAGGAGGTCCCTGGGATCAAACCCAGGTCCCTCCATATGGGAGACAGACGCTCAACCGTTGAGCCACATCCGCCTCCCCGCCCCCCCCCGTCTCTTTCTTACAGAACTGAGTTCGAGCATAGCTCAGCCTCCTCGTCACCAACTTTTCAGGCGTGAAGCCATGAGGATGCTGGTAGTCATTTCATGTGCTCTGGATCATGTCCTTGAAGCAAGCGATGTGCTCTGATTTCTACCCTTTCTACTGTTTCAGCCTTCCATTAATTCTATAAGCACCTAATTTCCTGTATTAGATCCCTTTTTGGCTTGAAATACCTATAGTGGTTTCTTCGACTTCTCACCGGAAAGAGAAAACCTCTAACCTTTCATTGTTAACTACAGTGCTTGCTGTCAGATTTTGGTAGACAAGCATTATCATTAGTTTTTTTATTATAATTCATGTATCACCATTGCATTTGTCATATACTTTGTCGTATCCACTGAGATTGTCCGGTCACGTGGTTTTGAGACTTTAATCTGTTGGAGGCACTTCATGCACTATGGTGACATGAAGAGGTCAGTGAATTCTCTCCCCAAAAGCAAGTATTAAACTGGACAGAATTGTCAGAAATCCACCATTGGTGGCACTGGGAATCAATCAAAGGCAGACAATAAATTGAGAAGCTCTTTTGCTTGAAAAACAACTAGAGCTCGGGTAAGACTAGCAGGGTCCACAGACCTTCTTGCCTACAGATGCGCCCCCTCCCCTGGCTCTGTCGGCCCGAACACTGGCTGTAGCAGCAGTGGAGGGTCTCTGGCTCTGCTGCCAGGGGACAGGCTCAATCTGGGATGGAGGTTGGGGATGGGGAGCCCACACATTTGCCTGCTAAAATTGGCGAACTGAGGAGAGAACAAATTGAAAAACCCACGGTTGTGCAAGCTCAAGGTAGCAGCCCCAGCTGGGCCAAGCCACAAACCAGGGAGAAATTTAACAGGGAGATCCTGGAGAGGAGAGCACTGGAAGGGCTGGAATAGCTGGCTGAGCGGGGAATTGTGTGCAGGCATGAGGGAGACCTGGAAGGGCCTCGCAGAAAGGGGAGAGCCGGAGGAGCCCAAACTTACCCCAAGATGGAGCTGCAGAGGGGAGACGGCGTGGGTGCCAGGGGGTTGAGCACAAACTCTGCCCAAGTCATTTGCTGACCGCTAAGCACAGCAGATGCAGGGATGAACCCTAGGAAGGCAGGCTAAACAATAAAATAAAAAAATCTGAGCAAAGGCCACAGGGAGAGAGATCCCACAGGTGAAATCCAGGCAAGGGAAAAAAAAAAAAAAAAAAAACTCAGAAAAATAATCCAGAATCACTGCAATATATTATTTAAAATGCCCAGTTTGGGGCCAAAAATTACGACGCATGCAAATAAAGAGGGATGTGTGACCCGTGCCCAGGAAAAAAGCAGCAGAAACTGACGCTGCAGGGCCTAGAAGACAATGGGAAGAGAACTCAACCTTCAACTAGAGCCCCACAGCCAGCCAAAGTGTAAAGACGGAATAAAGATATTTTCAGGCATGGTCTCGAGAAATTTACGTCTTGTGTACCCTTTCTTAGGAAGCCCCTGGAAGTCCCTGGGTCTAGGAAGTAGAAGCTCCAGCCCAGAAGAAAGGCAGAGTTTCCATATTGACGAGGGTAGTCTCAGATCAGAGCCCTGGAGCAACCCCCGGGAGCACCCAGATCAGACTGAGCTGAGCGCGCAGAGACCTGGGGCGGGAGATTCACCGAGTGAGGTGGGGGCCCATCGCGTGGTGGAGAACCGAGTGTGAGTTACAAAGCCATGACAGGGACGTAGTCAGCCAGGTAGTCAGAATAGCCCTAAGATGTTATCAACCCCCCAAAATAAAAGATGTTATTAACCCGAAGAACTCAAAGTTATTCAAGAAGGGAATTTCTTGGCTCAACAGTGAATAGCACATGTTTCTTTTCTAAGTACCAAAGAAACTGTGAGCTAATAAATGTTTGTTGTTTTAAGCCACTATGTTTTTGAGGAATTGTTATGCAGCAATAGGTAATAGATAGATAGATAGATAGATAGATAGATAGATAGATAGATAGATAGATAGATAGATGATAGATAGATAGATGATAGATGATTGATAGATGATAGATAGATGATAGATAGATAGATGATTGATAGATAGATAGATAGATAGATAGATAGATAGATAGATAGATAGATAGATAGGAGGGAGGGAGGGAGGGAGGGAGAAAGAGAGATTTTAAGCTTATGCCCTTCAGCCGTCACAGGCTTCCTTCCAAGCACTAATGGAGCAGATAGAAAACTGATTACATGTGGGATCACAGTGTGGACCCCTCCCCTTTCTCTTCTATCTACATAGCAGGTAAAATCTAATAAGGAATGTCTATACCTGAATTAAAAATCAAAATTTTGGGTCAGGACCTGAAACGCAGACCTTCCGACCTGTCTTAACATCTGGCTCTAAAATCCAGCAGTGGTTGTGTGGCTATTTCAGATATGTGCCTTGGCTTCACATCCCTGCTGACACAACCTAAATATTTCAAATACATAAAATCCTTTAATTCTTTCCATTCTTGCTGAAGTCACATTTTCCACACATGTATACCCAAGGACACAACCAAGAGATTATTATTTTTACCTCGGTCTCCCAGTGTCAGTACAGTAGGTGCTGTGTGTGCGAGGTGAAGCAAGCAATAAATATTTAAGGGTGCACGTGATCCAGACATCTTGTGCTTGCAGCAGAGAGGAAGAGAGGAGGGTTGGCTCTGTTTGTGTGGAAGTAGGTGGAGCTAAATCCAGGAGTACAGTACATAGCCAAGCTTACAATGAAACTCGGCAAATATTCTTTGTATAAATTTTTGATCCTTAAACATATACTACACTTGGGTTTCTGGCCTCACTATTAAGACTAATAGGTTTGTATGTGCAGCAATTTTTTTAAATCATCTCATCAATGGAGGACATTCTGTGACCATCTGAATAAACCAAAACAAACAATACATCTGCAAATCTGAGTGCAGTCTGTTTTCTGCCACGTTCCATAAAGATAAAAGGAAACAAGTTACATTTCCTAACCACAATGTAAAAAAAATAATAAAAAAATAAAAGCCCCAAAATTAATGATTGAGTTTAAACAGAAGCCATAAAAGAAACTTCCAAATGTTTGGATATTTTAACCGTTTCCTAAATAATGATTGGGTCAAAAAGGAAATCAAAACCTACTACAGGGAGGTGGCTGTGGCTCAATCAGTGGGGCTCCCGTTTGCCATGTGGGAGGCCCTGGGTTCGGTTCCCAGGGCCTCCTGGTGAGGGCAGGCCCACCCGCACGGCGTGGTTAGCTGACCCAGAGAGCACAAGCAGCAAGGGGGGGATAAATGAATAAATAAATAAAATCTTTAAAAAAAAAACAAAAACCTACTACAGACAATTTAGAAAATAATGGGATACACCCAAAATTGAACTTAGAGGTGAATTCAAAGTTTAAGTATTCTCATTAACGAAAATAAGAACCAGTAACGAAATATGTTAACTATATTTTAAAAATAAAATAAGAAAGCAGAAATAAGTCCAAAATACAATGTCAAAACTCACAAATAATGTGAATGGCTTAAAATCCCTTATAAAAAGAGAGAGACATTTAGATTTTTCTTCTTTTATTGGTTAGTTTTTATTAGGGCAAAATTTATCTGCAGTGAGAAATGCACAGATCTTAAGTGTAAAATTCATCAAGTTTTATAAATGTATACACTCATGCAAGAAGGAATCTGACAGAATAGTTCCATCATCCCCAGAAAATTCTCTCATGCCTCTTTCAGTGAATCCCCACCTCCCCATGGGCAGCTAGAGTTCTGACTTTTATCATAATACATTATTATGTTTGCTTTGTACAATCAACTTTATTTTTCTTAAATTAAGAAAAAATAATCTTTTATATATTTTTTCCATGTATCTACTGCTTCCAGGGCCCTTCATTCCTTTGTTTAAATCTGAATTTCTGGTGTCTGGTATCTCATTCCTCTTAAGTCCGGAAATACTTCCTCTAGCACTTCTTGAAATATAGCTCTGCTGGCCCCCAAAATGTCTAGTTCTCATTTATTTAAAAGTTCCTTTATTTTACCTTCATTTTCACTTAATACCGAATCCAGCTCTAACTATTGAAAGTAATAACTACAAGAAAATGTCATGGACCGAAAATCAAAGGAGGTCCACTGCTACACCAGGAAATTGCCAGTGGAAGACTCGCAAAAACGGTGATATCAGCGTCAGAGTGGAAGTACGGCACCAAGGAAGGCGAAAGGCAGAAGAGGAGCTCTCCCTCTTTGTGAAGGCGGAAGGCATCGGCAAGATGAAGTAACCCCGAATTTTTATGAACCAAACGACATAGCACTAAACTATGTAAAGCAAAAAGAGTCGGGAATTTTGAAAACTGACAAGATGACAGTTGCGACTGGAAATCGAACACAGGTCTCAGGAAACAGACAGCTCGAGCATGCCGAGAGCAAGTCCGTGCGTGGAGGATGGCAGCGGCCACGCTGGGCCCCCGGGCGAGGCCGGGCTGCTGTCCTGCACCGGACCTCAGGAAGCAGAGTGGCTGCCGTGCCAAGACGAACTCCAGGGAGGTTTGGGGTGACGTTGCTTGTGGCAACGCATGCGGTAGAAAGGAGGGACAGGGGCTACACGGTCTTTCCTGACTAAGACAATGCAGGCACGGGTGATGGCTCCTCCTTACCATAGATGGTGTGCAGCTGTTGGAAGGAGTGAGGTGCTCCCTGCACACAGGCATGGAGAGGCAGGGCCTCCGGCCAGCCCTTGCCTCTCCACTTTGAACCTCAGCTTTGCAGTCCGGCTCTAAGAGTCCGGTAGGCCCAACTCCCCTTGAGCTCATTGGACTTCTCTTATGCCAACTTCCAGAAAGCCCAGCCCTGTCGACTGGACTGGGATTATCATTTTTTTCAAATGGTTTCTGAATTTGTCCCAGCAGAGTCACCCCAAGTCTGCACACACACACACACAATTTCTTTCCACATCTGTTATGACGGCAGCTCAGCCCCCCTGTGGTCACATTGTCATCTCTTTCCCTCCCAAGCTGTGCCTGATGCCCCGAGGCCAGATCTTCTCCAGCTCATCCTTCCTATAGAGTGACCTCCTGCCTCTTGCTTGGTCAAGAGACGGACTCTGCTTCTCACGTACGATGTCACCTAATCCTCCGCTTTCCAGCTGCACCCTCTGCCCCAGCTTTCAGAAGTGTCTGGTGCCTCTAATCCTTGCCTTTGCACGGTCTGAAGAACGATTCTGCTTCTTTTTGATGGTTTCCCCCATCCCTACCCCTGGCAGACACTTGGTGGGGCAGTTTGATGTAATTATGAATTCCAAAAATATAATTGAATCATGTTTGTAAACTGATCTGTTAATCTGGGCATGATTAGGTTAGGATTAGGGCGTTGAGCCCCACCCCTTGGTGGGTGGGGAATTGAATATAAAAGGCAAGGCATAGAACAGAGTTGAAGCAGTCTTTTGAGAAGCAGTTTTGATGTTGGAAAGAAGGCCCCAGGAGAAGAGAAGCAAGCCGTTCGCCTGATCGTCTACAGCTGACCTTGTGGAGGAAACAGGAGCTGAGCCCGGAGAGAAACGCAGCCCCGGGAAGAGAGGAACCCAAGAAGCCTGAACCCTGGCAAACGCCGGCAGCTGTCAGGCTCCAACACGTGGCAATGGACTGTGGTGAGAGAAGAAACTTAACGCTTTATGGCTTGGTATCTGTGGACTTCTACCCCAAATAAATACCCTTTATAAAGACCAACCCATTTTTGGTATTTCACATTAGCACCCCTTTGGCTGACTAATACACTTGGCATCTTGTCTTCTCTGATCTGCTAAGTCAGTTACTCCTCATTCATTTGCTTTCCACTTTCCAAACTTCTGTTGACCTCTCTCATCTGCTATCTTCTCTTTCCTTATCTTTGTTCTTTTAGGTTTATAACTTTTTCTTTATTGACTATCACTTATGGGCGTTCAGGAAGGAGAGAAGATAAATCTGCCATGTTTAACTAATTGGTAAAATTTTTAAATGTCTATTTTTTGCTATTAACTCTTAGGTTTATTACATTATAGTCAGATGGGGTCAATGTTTCTTCTTTTGGGATTTTATTGAGGTTTTCTTTGTGGCATAGTATATGATCAGGTTTTGTAAATATCCATGGTCACTTGAAAAGAAAATATTTTATTTGTTTCCAGGGTATAGTTTTAATATATATCTATTAGATCTACCTTGTTAATTATGATATTTAGCATTTATCATCCTTACTTATTTTTCATATACTTTTTCTGTTATATGTTGAAAGAGGTGACTTGAAGCCTTATTTTGCCATTCTATTTATCCTTAGGTCTCCTTTGGTTTTTTTGCTTTACGTATTTCATGCTATATTATTTGGGTAGCAGTCTCTTATAATGCATTATAAGGCATCTCTCTTTGCTTCACTTTGTGCTTCTGACCTTGAATTGAACTTTGTCTGATATTAATACTATACCTTTTATTTTAATTTTTTAAAAATTTATTCCCCCCCTCCCCTCCCCATTGTTTGCACTCACTGTCCATTTGTTGTGTGCTCATCTTTTTTTAGGAGGTACTGGGAACCGAACATGGAGGTGCCCAGGAGCTTGAGCCTCTTCCGTTCCCTGCTTGTCGTGTCTCTCATTGTGTTTCCTCATTGTGTCTCTTCACTGAGTCATCTTTTTGTTTCATATTGTTGTGTCATCTTGTTGCGTCAGCTCACTGTGCCAGCCCATTGTGCCAGCTCACTGTCTTGCGTGTCTTCTTTAGGAGGCACTGGGAACTGAACCTGGGACCTCCCATGTGGTAGGCGAGCATGCAACTGCTTGAGCCACATCCACTTCCCTATTTTCATTTTTGTTTGTTGGTCTGATATGTTTTGCTTCTTCTATATTTAACTTTTCTAGATATTAACTTTGTTTAATATATGTTCCTAATAAATCATGTAATTGTGTTTGGTTTCTGATTCAATTTTAGAGTCTTTTTCTTTTAGTAGGGTGTTTCCTTCCATTTTCATTTATCGATATAGCTGAAATGTACTGCCCTAATTATATTATTATATATTATATTAGCTTACTGGTTTCAATTTTTTCTTTTGTTTTCTACCTCTTGCTCTATGGTCTGCTATTGTTCTGTCGTCTATATCTGTAGAGATGTGTGTCTCTTTTTTTCTTTCTGATAATAGTATTGCCATCCACTCAATACCCAAGCCAAAAACTCAAAAGAAATATAAGGTTCTTCTTTCATCCAATTAATAATCAATATTTAACCCTCCTACTTCCTAAATATCTCTCAAGCCTGGCCTCTCCCGTTCAGTCCCAATGTCCCTGCCTTATGCCGGGTTCACGACACTTCTCACCCGGATTACAGGATATTATCCTAACTGGCTCCCAGCTGGCCCTCACCTCACAGCAGTACAGTCTTCATGCAGTGTGAGAGCACACTTTCTAAAACTGCACTTCCCAATACGGAGCCAATTTTATTTTAAATTAAATGAAAAAGTCATTTCCTCTGTTGCATCAGCCCCATTTCAAGTGCTTAATAAAATGGCTACTTCTTGGACAGCTCAGCTATAGAACATCGCCATCATTGCCAAATGCTCCTTTGGACAGCACCAGTTTAAATGTAAATCTAATCATGTCATTCCCCTTCAGAAATATAGCTCCCCATGGCTTGCAAAACACAGCCCAAATCCTTATCTTGGCACTCAAGACTACACAATATGGCTCCTGCTTAATTTTTCAGTCCCATCGCCTGCTTCCTTCTAAACCTTCTCTCCGTCTACATGGAATTCTTTACTTGCCTTTGTGTCACGGTGCCTCACGTCTCTGTGCCCTCACCTGGGCATGCTCCTTCCCATGCTTCACCTGCTAACTCCTTTGCATCCTTCACAGTCTGGCTCCCACATTTCCTCTTCTCATATCTTCATCTGCATCAGGTGCCACCCTCCTGGTTCCTTCCCACAGCCCTCTAGGCCAGGGGTTCTTAATCAGGGGTCCACAGACCCCCAAGGGGTCCACGGAAAGATTTCAGGGGGTCCATGAGCTTGAATTGAAAATTCAAAAAAAAACATTATTCTTGTGGAGATGTGTTGGTGCAGGTGTGATATATTTATTACATAATACGCATATAGTATGGACTCAACAAGGGGTCCATGGTTTCCACCTGCCTGGCAAAGGGGTCCGTGGGAAAAAAAGGTTAAGAACCCCTGCTCTAGGCCAACTCTATCCTAACATGTAACACCTGGAACTATAGCTGGGCTGCATTTGCTTATCTACAAACTCCTTGAGAGAGGAGAGCCTGTCTTTTGTGACTTGGTGGTTGGCACATGGAGGGACTCAAAAAATATTTCTTAAAATAACAACAAGTAGGTAACAGTAGGAACGAAGATATAGGAGCAAAAGTGAGGTTAGCACATGTGGGGGGCAGTAGTGAGACTGATAGAAACCAGGAAAGTGGGTGAGTTACACCCTCCAGCAGGCTTCAGTCCACTCTGATGATGGAGTCAGAGCTCTGAAATCATGCACGACTGCAAGAAGTGCGTCAAACATTCAATTAACCTTTCTAATCCCTGAAAAGCAGCATAAACACAATCTGCACATTTTTGTGTGTTCTGCAACTGACTGAGGCTGGGAGGTGGCAAATACCAGCCTTTGGAGTTAAAGAGGAAGCTATTAATGCTGCATATTTTTTTTTTAAATAGAGAGAGAAAGAGTACAAAGAAGAATTACAGGAAACACCCTAAATTACAAGTGTGGGTTACAGTAATTGCTAAATTATAGAGTTCCAACCTTATTAGACACACACCCCCTAAGCTTCCACAGTTTTCAAGGACTGTCTTGAGCTGAAGAAAGCCAGAAAGCTCTGTGGGAAGTCTAGCAGGGAGCTGAGGGGGGGCTAATGGGACCCTCCCCCATGGGTGAGGCCAGGACACAGAGATCCCGGCAAAGACCAATTAAGTTTTTTTTTTTCCAATGCTGAATTCCCTGGTCGAAAACACACTGTTTGCTAGGGGTTAGAGGTAGGTCTGGGATGTTGGCATTTTTCAGAAGATGTGGGAGCAGCAAAGGCTGTAGTTCTTATGACCAACTGATTTTGAGTTCTAAGAAATTTTCCAGGGTCTCTGATGCCACTGGTTCCAGGCAGATGATGTTCTTCATTAAGAACATGCCTATGGTTATTTTCACCATCCCCAGCTGTAACAGCAGAAGCTTTAAGGATAAATTCTCTCATCATCTGAGAGTTACCACCCATCCCTGCATACAGATGATCTCCTGGTCAATCATGTCCACATGATGTCCACATCCTGATACAGGTGTGAACTACCTCCACCTGCCCTTGTCATACAGAAGCACATTGATTCTATTAATAATTCATATGGTCCTTTTTTTCCCCCAAATGCTACTGAAGGGAAAGAACTGATCCTACCTTCAAAGCATTTGTTGTTAGAGGTGAAATGAATCTAACTAAAGCCTCAGCAAAGCCCATACTCAGCTCAAGTGTGTATTAGATTGACTCAGTCCCTCACAGTAATGACTTGACAGAGGAAGAGACATGATTTTTTTTTTCTGCTGGGGGGAGGGATATATTTACTTGACATACTGTTGTTTTTTACATACAATAAAGAATTATAAGACATGCAAAGAAGGAGGAAAATGTGACCCATAATTAGGAGAAAAATAGTCATTAAAAGTAGACCCATGGATGTCCAAGATGTTGGAATAATTAGACAAGGTCTTTAAATGACCTAAGATAATGTTAACAAGATCTAGTAGGAAAGGTAGACAACATGTGTTAACAGGTGGGGAATTTCAGCCGAGAAATTGAGAACCAAATGGAAATTCTAAAGATGAAAACTACAATATCAGAAATGAAGAATATGATGGGCTTAACAGCAGATTAGACATAGAAGAAGAAAGGATCAATAAGACTGAAAGGAATTTGAAGACTTGTCAATAGAAACTATTCAAACTAAAATCCAAAGAGAAAAAAAGAATTAAAAAGAAAAAAAGAATAACATATCTAAGACTGTAGGACAATTATCAAATGGTCCAACATACATGTAATTGGACTCCCAGAAGGAAAAGAGAGAATGGGGCAAAAGAAATATGTAAAGAGATAATTGCTGAGAGTTTTCCAAAATCACTGGAAACCAATAGATCTAAGAAACTCAGTGAATGCATACTCCCCTCTTCTCCACCAGAGCTCCTACATGTCCATTCTATAACAGGGAAACCAAGACTCAAGAAGCCTGCAGCACACTCTACCCCAGGCTGAAGGATGCAACACTAGATGCTACTTGAGGCATATGTTGCTATGTTAGTCCCATATGATTCAGCTTCAGTGCATTAGCCAGGAGACAACCATAATCCCCTGAAGCCAAGCCATAGGCTGACCAAAGTTCTGGAACTAGATATTTGACCAAGAAGTTGAATGAATTAGATGCCCTGTTTCATGCAATAAGTGACAAGGACTCAGCTAGGAGTAAGGGCAGAAGCTGAACTCACATTCACTTATGCATACATCCACACATGTATGAGCATGCACATACTGAAGAGAACAGAGGCTTCATTAAAGCAAAGATGAAAATCTAAACTGGTAATATGCAAAAGCCATAAGGTAAAGAAGATACACAGCAGAGCAGGTTTGGTAGCAAAGGAAGTGTATAAGTCTGAGCCAGAGAAATGGACTTGCCATGGTGGCCAGGAGTGGACCAGTTTCTGCTGCTGAAACAGCAGCCTGATAAGCCAGACTCTGAGACCAATCTCAATTCCTGCTCTGTGAAGCTTGGCTGCACAGCTGGTCCTGGGAATTCTGTTGTTTCCACCCCCACCTATGCTGTCACAATAAATCCCTGCCATCTTCCCTAACCCGGATGAAGCTCTGTTCCTTACAGCCAAGAAGCCTGATGTGCATGAACATAAGTACACACACATATACACACACTCCCCACAACACATAAGTGTGTAATTTTCTCCCTGTACTCTTGTAGTCGATGACACATCACCTTGAGATTCTTTAGGGAATCATTTTTCAACTACAATTGTTCATTATGAAGCTACTCAGAGTCTACACCAGTGACCCAAGTTCCCAGCTCCCAGCAGATGTTCCCAATCTGTCACGTTCCTGGTTTCTGGCAGGTTGTACTCATCCCTGTCTCCAGCCCAACTCAAAGCCAACCGCTCAGAAGTCCTTTGGAGGCTCCTATGGCAAAGAATGGGAACCTCAAAATGTGAAGAGAAGAGCTCCTGCTCCACCCTCCTCCATGTCCTCCCTTGAGAGCAAACATAAACCACATCATGACCAAAAGAAATCCTTAGAATCTAAAACCAGCCCAGAAGGCAAAAAGAACAAGAGTATGGGGAGTAAAACCTTACTTTAAAAGTAAATGTTGAAACCTATAGTCTCTCTAATTTAAAAAAAAGTAAATGTTGCGTTTTGGAAAGACGTCATTTCCAGATTAAGAGAGCTTTCAAGAGCTAGGAGACATTTATCAAAATTAAGTAGGGCTGTGATTATCCATGGACGTGAGAGCAATTACACATTCCCAGAACAGAAACAAGCTCCTTACCAGAAACAGATGTGCTAGTTGAGTGAGTTTGGGACCTAAAACTGTGGTGCTGCAAATTTGAAGAATAGATTTCCCTTGGGTTGACATGATTTCAGTTATTTTCCAGAACATCTGGATTTCCAACTCCACAGGTTCACCATGGCTGGGAAGCCCTCAGTGGTAGGCGTGGGTGGTGGTGGCTCTGTGCTCAGGAGAATTTGTCCCTGAAGTGTCAGAATTTCCCTTTTGGTTGATGATGTCTGAGGTTGGATGGCTCAGAGTCAGATTATGGAGTCAGGTTAGGGGATTCAAATTCCAGCTGTGTAATAGAACCTCTCTAAAACAGAGTTTTCTCATCTATAAAACAGGAAGAATTGTAGCATGAAAGGAGCTTTCTACAAATACAATAATGTCTTTCTTTATGAATCAAGAGATTGCCAGAAGAACTCAGCTGTGAGAGTCCTCCACCTCTCCATCTCACCCTGCCAGCCCCCACCCCCAGCCCAGACTGTGGGCGGTGAAGTTGAGCAGCTCAACTTTGGAGTCAGGCAGTCTTTTCAGTTCTGGCTCAGCCCCTCACCAGCTGTGTGACTTTAGGGGAGCGCTTTAACCTCTCTGAATCTCAGTTTCACTATTTATCAAAGGGAATTAGGATGGCACCTGCCTCATAGGACTGTTGTGAAAATTCGTGGAGAAGCGGCACTCAGAAGCCTCACAGAGAGGAAACTCTTGGTAAACAGCAGCTACTAACTTCTCAGGTGGAGGAGTACCAGCCAGGCCGGGGCAGCATAAGGAGCAGCAGAGGGGCTGTTCACAGCTCAGTTTCTCCTCTGTTGTCATCTCTGCCTTCAACCTTCTGCCTGGTTTTTGTTGCTTTTGACTTCAGAGGAGCAGAGGAGCAAGATGAGGCCAAAACAGGACTTTTTTCTTTCTTTTTTTAGGAACCGGGGCCAGGGATTCAACCCAGGACCTTGTATGTGGTGTGCTGGTGTTCAACCACTTGAGCTACACCAGCTCCCAGGACATTTTTCTTTTCTTTTTTTTTTTTTTTAAAGATTTTATTTATTTATTCATTTATCCCCCCCTTGCTGCTTGTGCTCGCTGGGTCAGCTAACCACGCCGTGCGGGCGGGCTTGCCTTCACCAGGAGGCCCCGGGAACCGAACCCGGGGCCTCCCATATGGT